>JAOVYW010052980.1:10590-23801 GCA_025775045.1 Hiodon tergisus | reverse complement strand
GTGTGTGTGAGTGAGTGAGTGTGTGTGTGTGAGTGAGTGAGTGAGTGTGTGAGTGAGTGTGTGTGTGTGTGTGTGTGTGTGTGTGTGTGTGTGTGTACCTTTATCTGCTTTAGTTTCTGTCCAGACAGCTTCTGCACGACCTCCAGGCAAAAGTTGACCCCCGACGGGCTGAAGAATACGATGCTCGATGGGGCACCCTGCGTGTGTCGAAAGGTAAAAAAGGTTCTGCCACATGCACACAAAAAAACCAGGTTGGGAATGCTAGGTGTCACAAAAAACGGTTTGGTATGTCCCACATCGGTTCAAACACAGGCACTGCCAGTAGTAATGATTACTATGAGCACAAAAGAGACTCGGAATAATGACTATTAAGTATCAGATTATTTTTGTACATGCAGTTGTAATGCAGTTTTATTAAATAAAAGGCAAACATTCTCTGTATTTCGGGAAAAATGGAAAAAAAAACCAGCAACAAAAGCTTGCTAAATTATAGCCTGACGTTTTCATTCACAAAAAGCTGCAGGTGTTAATCATTCGTGTGATGTTTCAGCATCTCGGAAAAAGTCTTAAATGCGGGATGCATCTTATGTAGCGTGTAACTGCAGCTTTAGTGCTTGACAATACCAGGCGTGACAGACGGATCAAAGACGTCGGAAGAGGAGAATGTTTGTGACACATTTGGCGGGCGGGATCTACTGATAATCCCAAGGCTAAACAGCCTACCTGCTCGGTGAAATATTCCGTCAAGTTTTTCTCCAGATCAGGATGTTGACTTGTTTGATAGACTGTCAACAGTTCCAGAGGCACGCCTTCGAGACAAACGAACACATTGACACCCGTCGATGTTTAACACGTGTATATTTCGAAGCATTTGTTAGATAGCGTCTAGCCAACAACTGTCAAAGGCTGGTATTGAGTGAGATGTTTCACAAAGTGACCCATCGCACAACGGACCCCACAGAAGAGCCTCAGTATAAATAAGCCATCAGACTCTCGCTCCTCTTAACAGAAGGCTGCTCTGCTTTTCAGCAGGTTCCCTCTCGTCAGACATTAGGTGTGTTGCAGGATGCTGATATCTCTCTTTGAGATAATACAGGTAATATAAAGAGTTATCGTTCATTCTAAATCACTAAATAGCGCGTCGCAACGATGTTATTCAGCTTAAAACGGTTTTTCAGGCTGAACCGACCGAGTCTAATTTCAGCCATTTCATATTCACCAGACGTGATAAGTCCCTACAGAGTGATCATTAATATCGCCCCCCAGGCAAAGGGTCTTACTACAGGTACAGTGTGGGGCAGATTCTAAATAAAAGGTCATGGTTGCTGCTCCTTAAATATTTATCAGACTTCATTCCCTTCCTTGTATTTCAGTATATAAAAATGTTCTGATGCCTGTTCAGGGGTGGGGGATAAGGAATTACCCTTTTCTCTCAGAGCAGTTGGAAGAACTTCTCTTTTCAGTGAACCGCAAGGAAAGAAAAGGGGTAATATATTGGGGTCTTCTTCTGCATTGAAGGGAAAAAAACAGAAAATAAATAAATATTAAGAAATATTTTCCATGGCGTCTTCAACGGTTGTGCATCCAGTGATTTTGACAAATCAAGGCACGCTAATAGCTTAGCTTACGCACGTTCAATGATATATTTTGAGAGCACATCCGCATTTCCAGAATCTTCCCCCTGTGGCACCAGGCCCAACTCTTGCACTAGAAAACAAACGTTAAAGTGAACAATAAAACACAGGGAGCATAGAAATGAAACAAGAAGGAGTAAAGGAAAAAGTAACACAGGAGTAACACAGGAGTAACACAGGAGACCCACAAGTGCATCTGCCTTCATCGCTAACGCTAATTCCGATGAAACTCGCATATCTCGCACACACACAGACACACGCACACACATCTACACACACACACATTCACACATATGCGCGTGCACAAAAACACACACGTGCACACACAGACACACACGCACACACTCACAGCAGGTGAGGCATCAAAAGCAGAAGAGAACCCTAGACACAAATATGCTCCCAGTGATAAAGAACTGAGTCGTTTGGCACAGATAAAACATCAGTCAAGCCGGTGGCTACCCAGACTGAGGCCCAGTTTGACTGAAACTGAACGAGTGTTGTTTGTGTTTTCTGGCGATAACTGCGGGCAGCTTAAGAAAAGTCCCAGCTCTGCGAGTAACGCCAATGGGTTTGGGTTCCTGTAGAACAGGAAGCTACTGGGCCTTTACGGCAGAGTTCCTGTGCAGAGACCGGCAGGGTGCATCGGTCACCCTCCCCCGACCTCCCGTTCGCTCCGTGCCGCGTCTGATGCCCCGCCCGCCTCACGTCACGCTGTCACAGAACCGCCACTCTTTTTTTTAAGAGATTAGTCAGGTGCGAAGGCCTGGAACACCGGTCCCATCTGCCATCGTAAAAAGGTGACAAGTCGCTGCCGGCTTTTTCGACAGTAAACTGTCACTTTTGGATTGCATGGCTCCGGCTGAGTCGCGCGAATACCCCTTGATCACACCGACGCCTGTACGCAGGGTCCAGGTGCCCACTACTGAGAGGGGCTGCCACAATTAGCAGCTTATCAGCTAATGTGTAAAAGGCAGAAGCGTCAGATCTGTGAACCCCGCCTCTGGCACGCGGCTTTTCAGGCCCCACCCAGGCCAAAGAGAACCGCTTCAGAGCTATGGAGCAGAACGCTGGATAACGGCCTCGCCATTCATTTAACTCTGCCTCAGTATCACTGGTGAGAGAAAAGTTCTGCACTATAAAATGTGTATTAAACGTCAGTCTTAGATGGATATCATGTGATTCTTGGAAGAATGCAATCTAAAGGTTGGACAAAATCAAAACCTTGACAACCCGCTAATCGCATTTAATAAGATTGTTTAACAGCGTTTTCTTTTCTTTTCTTTAATCTTCTTTATTTCTTACACGTAAAAGCAAAATAAAAAACTATTAAATACAAACTTATCTTCCCAAAAGAGTAACGGGAATTTCCTTTTTAGCGGTAATTCACCAGGTAAACCAGAGCAATGGGATTTTAAAACACCAAACGGCACTTACCCAAAGCAGCAGTAGCTTTCCCTACAACATAAACTGATTTGGTGTTCCATTTATCTCTCATAGTGTGAATCCATTCTGCAATAAAAAACAAAGACAAACGAGCAGATGATTTAACTTATCCCAGGGTAAAGTCCTCACACACGTTCAAATTCTGCTTCCGTAAATAAATGGGAAATCTACACATATATATATGTGTTTAGTAGTATTTTTTTCATGGTAACAAACCAACCACGTTGGCGGTGTAGCGAGCGGACGCTATAGGGGCCAGTATGAGGTTTTCCAGACACCAGACAATTATACATGCACAGAAAACAGGGTTATACATAACAAACCGGTTTCCCAAACCACAAGGAACCGTAATACAATGAAAACTAGGCCACACACAGCCCAGTTTCCACACTGCGTGGTTACATATGCATTGCAGTCTGGGTCTGAATAAGGCTTAATGTAAAACAGAACGGTAATTAGTGTATATAAATATGCATACCATCGAATACGTTAATGTCTAGAGATACACTCGAGTGCGGTGTAGATGGTCAAAAGTGTTGAGAGTCCCTGTTCAGTTCCGTCCCATTGGGACCTGCTCAATACAATGAGGGACAATTGTGTCTGTTTGAAAACGCTTTCCATAGCCAAGTAACTAAAGGATATAATTCTTGCATACAAAAATGCAACACTGTCTTTTCTTTTTAATAACCGTCCTCAATTTCTGCTTCTTAAGACCACAAACAGGGCAACAAAGGTGAATCTACTACAAGATGAAAGCAACCTTTACAATGTTTGCTGTTAGGAACCTGTGAAGACAAACCACAGCATGGCAGGTGTACCTGAATGTCAAAATATATTTGAGTGTACACAGACATTTTCCACCAATTGGCAGGATAAAGTAACAGGATAGGGGTAAATTATTATTTTTGATTTCATTTGTTTTTACATCACTTATTTAAATAAAATAAGTGTTTAAAAATAAAATAAAACGTAGGAAGCATAGTCACCTAACTGTAGTTAAGGCTGACATCTATGGGACATACACAGCCACTGCAATATTAAAACGGAATCTCCCAGAGATCAACCTACTCCACGCGACGAATGTGTTAAGACTGAAATAACGTACAGTGGAGTGTTCAGACATTGTATTTCTCAGGTTCAGTCAGGCTCTGCCTTTGACACGTTCCCGACATGATGTGCAGTTCACGGGAAACCCACTCACCCTCCCGTCTGTTGCTCTGCTCCAGAGATATTCGGACAGCTTCAACCGCACGAGGACTGGTAAAGATAAGCCCACCGTGTTTGTCTGGTAGAAACAGCTGGAAGAATACCGTTTTTTTCTTTTTTTTTCCTAAAGCATCCATTTATATATTCCTTTATTAAAAAAAAAAAAAAAGTATCTATATGTAAGGGTTTGATCGTTAAAAACTACAAACATGAAATAATATTTACCCTGTCAGACAGCGGCTTCAATGAGACAAATTTAAAAGACAACACCGGGATTAGGGTAGCTTTGTGTCCATATGTCGCCAGCTCCTAAAATATAATACATGAGGTCAAACACTTAGTAAATATGAAATAACTGTTAGATAACTGTAGTGAATATTAGTGAATATAAAGTTAAAGTAAACAACGCTGAAACTGGATACAGTATAAACTAGGTGCCCTTCCTGTCATTTCTACTAGTGTCAATGTATTTGACAGTTTCTAAAAAAATAATATTTTTCTAAAAGGCCATTTTAAAAAGAGTTATAATTCTAGGTTAACTTAAGATAAATCTAAGTGAACTTCTTATCTCCAATTTGCGCTCAAGATCTCTTCTTAACAACAATAAATCAATAAATAGCCACTATTGTAAGAACGTTATAGATACCTTGACGTAAGGATCATCGCTATGGTTTCTGTCCTTCGGATCTTTTAACAGCAACACATTCATATTGACCCTGTTTGAAGAGACAAACTACCGATTGTTATGCTAATAATTCTATTTCAAACTAAAACTAAAGCTAGAAATGCCACAAAGTGAGCATACAAACACTTGTTGGCCAATTTGACTACACAGCAAACCTAGCAAAAAAAAACAAAAAAAACGGAACTGCGGGCGAGAGTATACATCAACTACGCCCAATGTGTTTTGAAGCCTTCCTCAGATAAATATCTGGTCTGCTGCTTTCGAAATAGCTTTAGAGTTACGAATAACGGAATAACAATGTATGTATTAGTTCACCATTACAACATTCTCTATCAGTGAAAATTTGTAGTTGGAATCGAAGTGTTCGGCATTAATTGTCGCAAACGTATATATATATATATATCATCTAAAAATAAAATAATTGAATCGGAAACAGAATCCCTTATAATCACAGGCAAAGGCATTTTACACATGGTCGCGCATGTCTCGAACTTGAAAACAACAATAGCTAGGTACAGCTTTCAAACCACAATGAAAAATTACAACTAGTCCTGGGACAATATATGCATGTGCATTGTCTATTTTAGATTTTTGTGTAGGTTCTGTAATGCTTATAAACTACTAGTAATACAAAAGTCTTATACGTACTTAACTTGATTTTTCCACATACATTTTAGAAAATAAACATCGTTATCGTTATCACGTAGCCAGCTTCTGAACTCGGAAGCTAAATTATGGACCGATCTATCATGTTAGGGTTTATATGTATCTTGTGATACCAGTTTGATCCCGATAATTTATTTTCATGAAATTATTTATATTTAGGTTTGTGTAAGTGTATTATGTTATATGATATATCCCATGTGTATACTGTTAAGATATATTGCTAGTCCGATCGTGAATGAAATGGTTTGTTCAAAATCCCGGTTTCAACGTTGAGGCATTCGAGAAGGAAGGGACATTACGGCTCACAACACGGGGGAGCTGTTCATTCAGCAGAGTCGTGGATTTTGAGCCATTATGGCACGGTCCGCTGCACAGTTTCCTTGTCTGCTCAGCCTACATCAGTAGCCCGTATTATGACCTTTGTCCTTTTGATTGCGTATCGTGTGGTGTGTGTGCAGCATGGCTTCTTCAGCTAAAAAGCGAGCTATCGGAATGGGTGACAATCCCCGTGAAAGTGGGGGTGAAAGTTCGGAGGAAGGGTTGGATGATGACTTCGATTCAGGAGAGGAGGAAAGTGGTGATTCCGACGAAGAAATTAATGAGGTTTGTAACTCGCGCATAATTTGAATGCGTTTTGGGCCTAAATCGTTAGCATGTTGTGTATAGGAAGATTAGTTCTTAGGTAAAAACCGAAAAAAAACTCATTCAAATTCATCCCAATCTTTCAGGAGGTCACTGTTGATTTTGAGGCACACGCGATCGCGGTCAACGATTTCAACGGGATAAGGAAACTCCTGCAACAGGTAATTTTTACTTAATCGGTTAGCGTAAGTTAGAGACACATTTCTGTGCCCATGTGACTTCTACGTTGAATGGCGTCTTTGACTGGTTACATTGCGGGTTGGTTTACGGAAAACATTTCAAATGTGAAATGACCCTTCGTCACATAAATCGTATTACTACAGTTTTTCGGTAGCAGGTAGACACTGTGCGACGGATAAACCGCAACGCTGACATTTGAGTTATATATGCAATTAAAAACAGATGTTTGTAGTTATTAAAGCTTACCCTTTAAAACTTCTTGAGCACAGCTGTTCCTGAAAGCCAACGTAGATGTGTCTGAGATGACTGACATCATTATTCAACAGAATCACATTGGAAGTGTCGTCAGGGTAAGGGAACCTTTTTTCTCTCTCTCCCAGTTCACCCTCCATCCCCTTTAAAAAAAAAAAAATCTAATTAATTTGATTAAAATGGAAATGTATCGCAGCAGCTTTTGACCGCTCTTGGTGGAGTAAATATAACTGATGAAAAAGACCCAAAGAATCACAGCCGTACTTTTCCCGCCAATTATGCGGACTGTATTGTGATTAACCCTTCTTCTGTTAGCAAGGGGAGGTAGCAGAAGACAGTGACGATGACCCAGATGACCCAGATGAAGTGTTTGGATTCATCAGTATGCTGAACCTCACTGAAAGAAAGGTACAGAGAGACATTCCAGACAAAACAGAACCTACCAGCAGAGGACACTGGTTTGGCTTTCGCGTTTGCCAGTGTAGGACGTGATCTAAAGCTGTTGCTTACATCTTAATAAACAAGTTTATATGCAATAAAATAATCTGAAAAATGTGGTAGAGGTGAGGGTGTAGTTGTGGTGAGCTGTCCGAGTGTATTGTAACGGATTAACGAATAAATCTGACTTGAGTGACGTCACGCCGAACTTTCCGTTCCTTTGTGCAGGACGTCCGGTGCGTGGAGCAGGTGACGGACCTGGTCCTCAGCCAGTGTGAGAAGTGCTGTCCCGGGGCGATGGAACAGCTGGAGAAGGTCCTGGACGACACCAGCAAGCCAGTGGGGCTGCTGTTGAGCGAGAGATTCATCAACGTGCCCCCACAGATATCCCTGCCCTTGCATAAGCAGCTCCAGTGAGTTACCCTTTGTCCCAAGTATTCATTTCATTTACCCTCGTCGATACATCCACGCAAAAAAAAAAAAGAGGCTGTTTTCTGCTTGCCCTCCGGGTTTTTTTTTTTTTTTGTGTATCCCTTTGTCTGGCTGTAGTGTTGCGTCCTTATTCGGTGCGTTGGCAGTGCTAATGCGGTCACATGGTTCTGTAATGCGTTTATGTAATGCCGCGCCACGGAACTGGGTCACCATCTTGGCAGATGGACCGTCTGATATGAAGTCCCAAATTCTATTGAGTAAGCCCCCGTCGACAAACGAGCGGTCCGTCTAGCCTCTGCCGGAAAGGAAATGTGGTCGAACCCCCCCGAGTTAACGGTCTGTCACGGATGTGTTTTAACGGTGCCGTCTCAATGCAGGGAGGAAATCGCGGATTCCCAGAGGACCAACAAGCCCAGCGGGAAGTACCACTATTGTATAATGATCAGTAAGACCTGCAAGGAGGCCAAGACTGGGCCTGGGCGAGGGGGTGGCCAGGAGGAGCTCATGTTCATTAATGCAGAGGAAGAGTTTTTCTACGAGGTACAGTTTACCCCACAAATTCTCATCGTGGCCTTTGCTTAAGAACCAGAACATGGATCAGGAGTTATTGAGACCGCCGTGTTGGGAGGTTTCTGTCTAATGCGTGGTGGGGGGGGGGTTTCCTCCTTGTTTTGTAGCAAGCTACCCTGAAGTTCAGCTACTCCGTCCAAGAGGAGGCGGACTCCTGTCTGAGCGGTCGCTGGTCCTTTGACGACGTTCCGATGAAACCTTTCCGCACGGTGATGCTGATCCCGGCAGAAAGACTAGGCGCAGTCATGGACAAACTTAAAGAGTACCTGACGGTGTGAGCCGCTAAGGAGAGTGTGCGGGGACACTTGGGGGGGGGGTGTTTTGGGTTTCTGGCATTATTGCTCATGCCTGTTTATTGGCACCGGATCGTACCATTAAATAGGACCTCTACTCAAGCCTTTATAAAGGGACACGTTACCATTTCTTCACCACTAATACTCACAGATGATGTAGTATTGGAAATGTAAAAAATAAAGTTCTTTAAAATTTACCTTTTCCTCAATTTCTCTTGGAATTTTTAAAACGATGGTACTTCTGTAAAGAGAAACTGTGGAATGCATCACGTACCTTTGCAAATTCTCATCTAGTGCAATGCGATGAATCTGTGCCTGGGGTTGACGTTCGACGTCCACTCACTAAGCTAGACTGTTGGAGGCAGCGCATAACCTTTCATGCAGGCCGTGTGTTCACCAGTATTACCGGCGGCTAGATGCCGATTGGCTGGGCGGAAACCGCTCGCGCTACTTTTTTTTGCCGTATGGTCGCGAGACACGTAGACCTGTTCTAAATTAGGAAGAAAACACTAGTCCCGGTGTTAACTTATTTATAAGCACAGAGATTATATTACAAGCTTGACAAAATTTGACCTTTTTTATAATAAAAAGGCGCTAATTCAACATCCCTTGTCAGACCATCTCACGGCGTTTGAGGTTACACTTCCATTGTGCCGTTGCCACAACCGAAACACACTGGCTAGCAAGGCTGACGGTACTTAATTTCTGCATGCGTTTAATGTCCTGCCAAGTGAATATCTCAGTAATGCATAAAGGATCAAGGAAACTTAATGCTTAAATGGCGTTCGTGCTAGGATCTGGTTGCTACATTGGTGTGCATTAAAAACAATCCGTACTGCAAAAGTGGTCTACGCGTGACCTCTATTCCCCAGCAGGAATACAGACACGTGGGGTGGTCACTGTACGACACATCGTTCGTAGGATTGGCTCTCTGCACAGTCGTGGGGCTCACTGGCCACAGGGTGTGTCTTTTGCTTCTTCTCTTTGTGACGCAACAGTCCGCCGTGGTCCAAGACCTGCTGCAGGATATCCTTGCTCTCACTGGGGGGCAGGTTCATGAAGAAATACTGGGGCGCCGTTTGAATGAACCTGAATGGGGAAACGGGTTCATTCAGTGTCAACCAGACTGTTGCTCTGCAGTGATTCACCCTGATTCTCAACCCATTTGACATTTAATTTGAAAGCTCTCCACATTTTCTACTGTAAAAATCGGCCCACTGGACCACAAATCTACCGCTGTGTGCTCTAATCTCCTTTTGCAGAGATTTATAATACAGGATTAGAGAACTCGAATCAAATCAGACTTTCACGAGTAACAAAAACATGTTTGCGTCTCTCCGTTTAGAAATAACCGTCAACAGATTACTCATAGCTTGCTGCACATGTTTAGGCCTAGTGTAACCAGCAGGAGGGAAGTACCCAGTTGAGGATTATTAGCCTTATACACAAAAGAGACACCCCCACATTCGTCCCAGCAATGGGAGAAAACGGAAGGATGGGAAATCTACTTACTCCTCGGGGGATATTTTGGAGACCGTGCGTATGCAGTTGTTCTCTGAGAGGGTGTATTCGTGGAACACCACCCACTCTGGCAGACCCAGGTTCTGTGCCCCCGTCCCGTAGCTGGACAGGGGGTGAATCTGAGCCACGTGCTTGTTAGTCAGCATGAAATAGTTCCCGGATCCGTCCACGTCGCGGGCGACCTGCACGAGACAGACAGCGAGCGTCCATAAGAATCCTAACGCTGACAGGAAGCAATGTGAGGTCAATGATTTAAGTACAGAGTTATTTAAGAGTTATTTAATCAGATCACCAATCGCATATTTAGAGCAGAGATTTCCCCCCCCCCCCGCCAAATATTACGTATTTGGCTGAATCCAGTCGACCTTCTCTGCATATCATGAGAAAAACATGACCCACTTAAACTTCTATCCTTGTCTGAAGCGACAGACAGCAGTATCGTGTGTCACAGAGACCCTCTTTTTTTTAAATGACCCAGGAGTACCTGCATGAAAAATCCAGCCAGCAAAGCCCTTTTGATGTTGAGGGTGTTGGCCTTTGTCCCAAAGGAAGGCGCGGATATGGGCAGCTCAATTCTCCGCAGGATGTCTATGAGCTCAGACCTGATGGCTACCACAGTCTGCAGGATCTCATAACTGAGGAAGTAATCCTGACACCATTTCTCGAGGTTTACGTCTGGAAAAGGAAAAATAGTCTTTATTAATCACTCGGGGTAATTTAAAAAAGGTTTTATTACGGTGCCAATGACCACTCTTGTCACATTCGTGCATTTGAAGTAAAAACTGGTAGTAAGGGGCATTCGCCTTTAATCCCCTTGAGGCGAAAACGTTTCCTCAAACCAAGGTAGGGTGCGCAGCGACTCACATGGCTCCTGCTGGTTGCGTTTGAAGGCGTTGTAGATGTTGACCAGAGTGAAGTGGTCGCCCTCCGGGTGCTGGAACTTCGCGTGACACTGGGTCGCCTCTTGTCTGCTTCCCACCGGTGGCTCGTGGAAGCAGCTAGGGGCTGTAACAGCCATATCCACGGCGAGAGTTAGCGCCGCGTGACCTAGATTACTCTGTCCATTGTCTCGCTGAACCAGACAGCGCCAGAGACTGGAGCGAACCGCGTGTCCTTTACGGCGCCTCGAACGCAAACCGTTAACTTTCCAGCCAGGGAATTTTACGGCCCTGCATTACGCGTCCACTACAAGGAAACTTATGTCAACGCGACCCATAAACACAGCGGCGCGCTAACGCACTTCGCTCTCCTGCCTTCGTTTTGCTTTTTAAAAGCCGAGATCGTCCGATAACCTCATTGGCCGGTTTTTGCAATGCGGGCGACGCGGCGGGCGGTGCACACCTGCTAGCATAGCCGCGATGGTTGCCACCTCGCTCACGCAGTCAAACTCGCAGGACGCCAGCAGGGCCTTGGCCATCTGAGGATCCAGAGGCAACTCGGAGATGATGATCCCAATCTCCGACAGGTTTCCGTCGTTGTCCAAGGCGGCCAGGTAATCCAGTTCCTCCAGGGCTTGCATCAAGCCTTCTGGGTCTGAGTGGAAAACGCCGATTCAACACCACGAAATTCTCGCCAGCAGCCCACCTTCCTTTCCGGCATTACCAAAAATTAGCATTGAGGGCTAACACGGTGAACCGTGATTAAGGCCTTGCAATCGGGGCACGTACAATTACACACGCAAATGCAACCGCGGCTAACTTTCGCCTGAAGAAGACCATGCTTACACGCTGAGGCTCGACTGCGCTTAACAGCGATCGCAGTTCTGCCTGCGACAAACACCT
The DNA here is from genome assembly GCA_025775045.1 of Hiodon tergisus. Classification (NCBI taxonomy): domain Eukaryota; kingdom Metazoa; phylum Chordata; class Actinopteri; order Hiodontiformes; family Hiodontidae; genus Hiodon; species Hiodon tergisus. The sequence goes on along the minus strand of JAOVYW010052980.1, from coordinate 12,058 downwards.
CACCGCCAAAACATGAACTACGGCGGCCTACGCGAGTTGCCCCGGGGCCCGAAAAGCCCGTAAACGAGACGGGCTCGGAGCCTGAACCCATTGTGTCGAGGGACCTGACGAGACACTTTCGGTAATCGCTAACGAGCTGGCCCCCTTCACGGCACTGCGAGCGGCGCGAGGGATAAATCACACCGTTGGCCTTTTCTCACGCAGGATCGGCCCGACTGCACAACAATGGGCGCCGGCGGGGTGCTGTCAGCTTGGCTAAAGCACGGCTCACTGAGCCCCAATAGCACAGGACGGGCTCGTCTCCACCGTTTACCGCAGCTACGATAAACCTCACATGAACCCGTTTCAACCATCATATCCAAAACCCAAATGAATACACATGTGATGTTGATGACACTGAGGTGAGTTCATTTCTACAGTTTTCATACTACATAACATATCTGTGCATCTATGAAGCATGGTCACTATCCACTGACAATCTGGTTATCTAGCAGCATGTGGCAGCCTTGGAGGGGAACCATGGGTAACCTGGTCTGTCGATGAAGTCACAATGGCCGAGCCCCGCGATCTCCATCCTCTTCAGGAACAGCACGGTGGGGGTTATGTTGGACTCCAGTATCTGTGGAGGAGTCTCACTGGGCAACACCGTCTCTTCTGGGTACAGGCAAAAACACTTCCCTAGACAAGCACACAGAATACAGCGTGATGAACGTGTCCGGCAATCTACGGTCAGGGTTCGAATTAAGGGTTGAGCTTGGCGGGGCTGAGCTCCCTCACGAAGATAACAAAAGCTCCCAAAACAAGCATTCAATCATATCATCCGGGAGAACTTCCGATTAATACGAATCCCGCTGCAAAGCATTTTACATTTGCATTTGGAAAGCGTTTGGAAAGGTCAGCATTCTGAGGCGAGTACGCACAGAAAAGGATAAACCAAGGGATCACGTAGGATCTGGCGCGTTCCGGAAAGAGAGTGACGCCCCACCTGTCGAACCCACAAGCTGCTTGCGGACCTCAGCCTGGCATCTGCTGATTGGCCTCATCAGGGTGGCGTTTGCCCTGATCCGAGGGTTGTACACCTAGCAGAGCGAGATAAACGTTAGCCTGTCCCGAGGGTTGTACACCCTTAGCAGAGCTAGATAAACGTTAGCCTGTCGAGCCAAGTTCATCAGGGTGGCGTTTGCTCTGATCCGAGGGTTGTACACCCTTAGCAGAGCTAGATAAACGTTAGCCTGTCCCGAGGGTTGTACACCCTTAGCAGAGCGAGATAAACGTTAGCCTGTCGAGCCAAGTTCATCAGGGTGGCGTTTGCCCTGTCCCGAGGGTTGTACACCTAGCAGAGCGTGATAAACGTTAGCCTGTCCCGAGGGTTGTACACCCTTAGCAGAGCTAGATAAACGTTAGCCTGTCGAGCCAAGTTCATCAGGGTGGCGTTTGCCCTGTCCCGAGGGTTGTACACCTAGCAGAG
>JAOVYW010052959.1:0-23803 GCA_025775045.1 Hiodon tergisus | reverse complement strand
TCCTCAAAAAAATCCATGTGAATTCCAGGTTGTAAGGCAACAAAACACGAAAAATGCCAAGGGGGGTGAATACTTTTACAAGGCACTGTACCAATTTCACTCAACTCTCTCATTCTCCTGAGTACTGATCACCCCACCTGTAACCAATCATTGCATCAATCAACTCCTCACTCCCCTTCCATACCGTGTCTGGTCTCAACTCAACGTATATAGACTCACTTACCGAAATCTTCAGCGACTCTGGGACCCGTCGCCGCAATGCAAGGTTCGTTGTCACAAACACTCCACTTCCAGGAAATTAATCTTAATCTATCAGAATCAGTATTCCATGTGAGAGCTTTCACCACTTATGTCCAGTCCAGTTACTTCGTTACTTACCTGCTGTCTGTTTGTGTTAATGTTTAATAAATACCTGCTTGGGTTCAAACATCATCTTCGAGTCGGAGTTTACGTTACAGCCCGGAGAAGCCCTGACAATTAAATCCACCCCGGCCAACAAAATGTCAGCAAATGACATGTGCCTAACCAGCTAACTCTAGCTCATAGGGCTCAGTCTGCACTCAGGCAAGCGCATGGTAAAATATGTCCTGTCCTTACAAACTCTGTGTGGAAGTTCAGCCTTCATTTCAGATAAACAAGACAGCAAAATGGGCAGTGGTATTTGTGAATCATGTAAAATAAAAGTGATAATTTGTTTTAGTTTTTTTCAGTACAGGTATTTGTTTCATTTGTTAAATTTTGCCAGCTTGTCATGGCTGTGTATTACAAAATTATTATGAAGTGGCAATGATCTATTTCACACATGTCACTGCTCCACTGATTATGCAGTGGCAGCTGCGTATTGATGGAGAAACAGTGGCCACAGCCACTATCTCTGCAGAACAGTGTGAATGCTCCTATTTCGTGGAAGGAATTCCTGTTGCCTGTGTATTGTAAATTTTATTTAAAATTTTATTTTAAAGTGTTACTTTACGTTGGAGGTTTAAACCAATTTTTTTCAAGTAACTTTAAAATTTTAAAGGTTTCTATCTTCACTGTATCTCACTGCTGTTTGGAGTAAATTAAGTTGCTACACCTGTACCTCCATTAGACACAGATTTGCTGTCTAGGGGCTTTAATTCTGTCTCAATTTAGATAGATTTTATGTTCTTATAAAAACTTGAAAAAGGGGTTAAGTTGTACTCTGAACTTCTTCTGTGAGGAGACGATACACAGTAAAAGTAATTTTACTGTAAATGACATATGAATGTTTTGAAATAAGTGCCTCTTATAAAAGGACTGTGACACTCTAATGGCATTTACACTGTGACACTCTGCTAGCATGACCAACCAGATATAGAGAAATTCAGTTGGCTAGAACATGCTTATTTTTTTTATTGAACTTAAAAAATATCATTAATATCATTAATTGCACACATTGATCAGGATTAATTCGCAGAGAATAAATTGCACAAGCAAATTGCGTAATTTATTGTCGGATTTAAAAACGCAATTATATGTACTTATCACTTATCCCAACTAGCGCTGATTCACATATATGAACACCTTTTTTCCTCATTGCTGTCTCATGTCGTATCGGCTAAACTCCTGGGCTTTTGTAATGTATTTAAAGTATTTAACCCCTCTGGGCCGTGAATTGTGTGACAAACAAAAAACATCCAGTCCGTTGCAGTCGTGTGGGTGAAAACAGCTTGTTCCATTTCCAACATTTCCAACACCTTATATAATCTAGGCCCTGTAGAATTAAGGCTGTTCTGGAGGAAAATGGGAGTCTAACCCAGTGCTAGACATGTGAACCTAAAAAACTGGCCACTGAGTGTATAATACTATATAAAATAAAATAAAATACTACTAGGTTGAAATAGTCTTCGAGAAATTAAGCAGAAGGAATTACATATAATTGCAATTTACAATTAAAGACAATATAATACCATCATTCTGACTGGCTTGCAGAATCGAGGAGGAATCTACTTCTGTGGCTTACCAGCCCATAGAAACACCTTACTGTGACTGCATTCTTGTAGCCTCATTTTGACCTCTCTCTTAGCTGTTGGACCGATGAGGCTACAAGAATTTTACAAATACATTTTGTCACAAAGCGCTGAACAGATTGCAGATCGTGTTTTCCCAAAGTAGTGAAAATCATAACATTATTGTGATACGTTTTCTATTTTATTATAAAATATACATTAATGGATTAATGTAACTTCATACTGATCCATAGACACTATATGTAAAATTTCAAGTTTTCAAGTTTAATTTTTGTTTGTTGTTTCCCCTTTGGTGAAAGCATTGCAGTTTGTTTTTTTACAGTGCTTTATGACCTTCTGTGAAAACCCTCAATTATACACGCAAACAGCCATTGCTCACAGAGGAATATACAACGGTTATTAGTAATTGGCATATTATTTTTCCCAAAGTGGTCAAATATATGGTAATAGCAATTTATAGAACAAAATTCAAGTACCTTCTCCAATTTCAAGTACCTTTAAGGCCTTGAATTTGCTGCTTTAGAATCCATGGACATTCATCATTTTCAAAGACCTGTGCGACCTGTTCACAATAAACAATAGCAGTTACTCCACTCACCCTATAATGCTCTGCTGCAGAAAAGAGGAAAAGCTCACCTCAGTTGTACCTGTGTCAAGGGAGAATGCTCAGAACTAGCTCTGTTCACTTAGACACAAGTGCCCATTTAATGGCTAAAACTTAGGTTATACTCTGTATCCATGCCTAGCAGTGATACAGTGGAGTCAAATGAACATGTAATAATTCAATACACACATTTAATATCATTTAACATTTAACTAGAATGTCAAAATATTCGGATGGCTCAGACAGAACCAGTGATTTAAAAAATGTATTATTATAATAGCTGCAGACATTGACAACATTGACAAACAAAACATGAGGAGGCATCAGTTGAGGCCTGTTCTGAACCTGCAATTCTTTATGCATGTGACCAAAGAGCAGTATTATATACAGAAATATACCTCAGTATACACAACCTATGTTACTTTTATTCAAGGGATATGTCATTTATCGTTATATCTCTGTCTCCATGATTATTGTACTGCATTTTGACAGAGTAGCTCCAGACTAGTGCTTTAGGGGATTTCATGCAGCGGATATATATTTAATTCGTAATGCAAAAAAAAATGCTATATGGGCTTGCTCAGCAGTTCCTTTGTCTCACAGGAGGCTCTGTCCCCTGGAGTTGACCAGCCCCAGTTCCACCTTTGGCTTCCATAGATACACATTTCCATTTTGTACCACTGGAGATGTCTATGCGTTTCCAAATGCCTGTTTCTGGCTTTTTAAAATGTATTTTATTAAATATTTTTCATTGTCTCCTACATTGGGGGCACAGGCAATAACTGAAACCCCCCCTTTAGAAAAATGAACAAGACTAGCAGCCATTTCATATAACTATTTAACTATTAACTTTATTAATATTATAGTATAGTAGAAGCCATAATTATGTACATTAAAACAATAATACATGAAAAAGAAAAAAATGATTTTGCTGATTGCTTTTTTTTCTGTTTTCAGTTGGAACTATAATTGATATAATTCTGGCAGCTTATCTTCATGTCTCAGCTGTAAAACTTTTTGTATTTGTGAAGTAAAGAATAGATTTTTCTCTTGGAGAAACTTGTGTGCCCTCTAACAAGGTGTTGTGATTTATGGGCACTGCAGACTTTACTGAAGTTATTCTATAATTAAAAAAAAAAGAAATCATTTAATATTTGAATCATTCTATTATGTGTGGCAAAATAGTGGGTAGGGAATCTGTGTCCCACCCCCTTTTAACATTGACAGCCTGACATTCCTTGCCACAGGTTCTTGATTGGTATAGGTGGAGGCAATCGTTTAGCAAGCCACAGTACAAAAGGCTGCTGATTTGTTCAGTCAGGACTTGTACTTGAGGAGAAAACATGGAGTGTGTTTGGAGCCTGTTTGAGCCGAACTAGCGTTAGACTGCTTTAACCCGTTTTTTCTTGAGGACCTGATTGTGTTAACACCCATTTCTGTATGACCCTTTTGCACACTTTGTTGACCGTGGCTTCTCTTTGTCCTTTTTGTACCTCTGCCAGATAATTAAAGGAAACGTTTTTACTGATGGTATTCGTGATCTTGCGAGTAACGACAGGGCCTACACACAGGACATTGTCTTGCTTGATATCATCCATTATAAATAAAATTATTGTCAAGACAGATAGGTGGCTCAGCATGTCGCCTTGAGCCTGGCTCTGGGTTACGCTTTGGTACCTCCTGGACCGTGTCTTGGGTGTGCCCTGTGTCTAATGGGCTACGCTCCAGTATCTCCTGGCCTGCGTCCTGAGTGTGCCGGGTGTCTGCTGGATTACACTCTGGTATCTCCTGAATTGGGCAAGCAGCTATGGAAAGTGAATTAATTTGTAGAATTTGAAGTATTTGAAGAATTTGTTCATTTGTGTTTACCAAATATAAGGGTGTCAATATATTACATACATATAGATTATAATGTAAGAAATGTTTTTTGATCATGAAAGTTAATGCAAATCAAATAAAATTTTGATAATGTCTTTTTGAAAAACAAATACAGAGTAAGCAAAAGAGAGTTTAGTATTTACATTAAAAACACTTTTAAAGATATAAAAAGGAAATAGATATGAAAAAGAAAAACTGAAAATAGGTGCCGCAGCACTATTTCTCTGTGATGTTATTTTTGTTAAGTTCGTTGATACAACTGCTTTACATAAATTAGTATTCATAAATGTATTGTAGCCTACCAAACAGTGTAAATGAAGCTCATACATAATACATTCCTATGCAAATGAAGAGCCCATTGCCAACTGCAATATATGTGCGTATTGCTCTGCAGCTCTTCGGCATTTCCTCAGCATTGCTCCGTTCTCATGCACTTACAGTCAGCCTTGCAGCGCTCTCGAAAAGTCTGTCCGGAAACACTCATTTCATGAGTGGTGAAACGTGCAAGCCAGAAGGTGCGCTGGCCTGCTGTGCTATTTTCAGTTTTCAACGTATTAGTAGTTTCAATGAATTCTCCCCAGTAGTTCTCATTGTGCATTACTGGACAACATTTAAACCTCATTGGTTATTTAAAAATATATGGCTGCCGATGTGGTTTGGTCTGTAAAAGCACTCAACCGAGCACAAACCCTGTTCGAGTCCAGCTGATGTAATTTGCTGATTATGACTGGGAGAGCCTCGATGTGCTCAGTTGGCAGAGTGTTGCCTGGGCTGGTGTAGGTAAATCAGCCAGTTTTCTCTCTCTCCTATTGGCTGGCCTCCTGGGCACCTGCAGGTTGGCAATGCCATTGAGGGGGGACATGCCTCTCCACCATATAGGTGGGGGAGTTGAGCTTACCACAGATCTTACCTGATACCTGACTTGTCAAAGCTTATGTAGACCAGACAGCTTATTTCAGAACATAAAATAACTATAAGAATATGGGTGACAATACAAAATAGAATGGAGTATTGTGAAGATTTACTTTAGTGTATGATTAGTATATCACTGAAATTATATTAGTGCATCATTAGTATATCACTGATATGATATTAGTGTATCATTAGTATATCACTGACAAATTTAACAAATGTGATTATGATGCAGTGTTTCATAACTGAAATTCGTGCAGAAATGCAGCACAGTGAAGTGGTGAAATTGTATAATTTATTGAAGTATTCATAAACTAACACTAAGCCTGTTTAAATTAAAACTCACAGTTCAAAACTAGCAGCTGATATGATCAGAAATTTCCATTCTGACCGTATACCCACAGTGGTATTTATATCTCATCCTGGTGATGTTTTATTTTCGGTTAATTTGCAAAAGGTAGTGCAATTTTTGAAGCCCACTTCTTAATGATAAAGGAAAGCTTGACACTGCCAACATACATGTCCCTTTCACCTGGGCGCAGACTTGTCCCTATCGGCTAGATTTCACCTGGTGTGGCTCATGTCATTTGCTCGTTGTGACAGGGAGAGCACCGTGGCAGTAGAGTGCTGCCCAGGCTGAGGTGAGTGTAAATCAGCAAGGCTTCTCTCATCTCATTGCTAACCAGGCTACCTGGGCACCTGCAGACTGGCAGTGCTGTAGAGAGAGAGACGCGCCTGTCCACCAATCAGCGCTCGACCCCCCCATGTGCGCTGTGTAGCCTGCATAGAGTAAAAGAGCGATTGGATTGAACCAGACTAATCTTATTTCCTCATCCTCATAGTGATAACTGGTGATTCCATATGAATATACATTTTTTTTAAATGTAACCGCCATTACTCCTAAGCTGCATTGGTACTCAGTTCATATTAGTGTTTGCGTCGACTAGTCATTTAATTTATTAGTTGACAAGTAAATGTACTAACCGAAGCTAAAAAAATGTGATTGATTCATTTAAAACCACTTTACAAAATGTGGAAACTACCGTTCCCGCTAGGAAGATGACAAACTATTGAGTAAGCATGGTATGAAAGTATTTCTTGAAGAACGAACACAGCACAGAAATGCGTTGTATGCTCTCTAAAATACCATTTGAAGATGGCATGGGATAGAGACAGAGAGATCTCTCCTCTGCCATTGCTATTATGGGTATTGCCTTGCCAGTAACATTGACTCACTGTATTCCTTTCCTAACTGTGTTCTGGTACAGTTGACCTTTTTAAATAAACTATAAACACATGCATCCAATTCAAATTAACACAGGTGTTCAGTCCATTTCCCCCAGCCTCATTCCATGTACTGAACATCACTCTTAAAACTGTTCATAAGACAGTGAGTTATGGAATACAGCGAGTCTCTAACTTGCTAGATTAAAATAAATTCTTAACATTATAAGTTTTCTGATACGTTTCATGTGGGAAAACAGGCGGGAAGCAGCTCCAGGGAAACCAGCTGACCAATGATACACTCGGAAAGGCAGGAGCTGCATTATGCTGTTATATGGAAGCTGGAAGCTGATGATCGCTTTCTTTTCTTGCCAATGAAAACAAACAGCAGCGTGGAGCTCTGCCCTCAGGTCAGCTTGTGATAGACACATCACACTTTTTATACACACATTTCATAGGCTATGGCACTTCCCCTATTGTCATGAATCCACTTTGAAAGACATTTCACTGATAGGCTGGCCTGATTAATCGGATCTGGGATACTGAGTAAGTTAACATCCTGCTGCACTTTGAAAGATTGTTAGCAGTGTCTCAATAAATTAATAATATAACTGGATCCTAACAAGGAACTTAAAGACAAACCCGTAAAACTGGAGTTAAAACAGAAATAAAATGAACACATTCGGTTTGTAAAAAAATTGGTATACTCAATTGATTAAGACTAACAAAGTGGTCGTGAAACATTTGAAACTTTTAGTTATGCCTGGTTGCCTAAGAAATTAACGGTTTCGTCGTCACAGTTTAAACTATAATGCCTTACCAATAACTACAAAGTAGTAAGCGTCAACAAGAAAATAAGCATAACAATGAATCAATAAATTAACAATTGACGAAAGTATAATATTACATTAATAACCAGCCAAATAAAAAATAAAGAAAACTTTCTTTAACCCTATCAATTTCACTAGCGAGATGGCTTTCAAAACATTGGAAACTGTCACGCTTTATCAATGCCTTAGAGATGCCAGATGCTGTATTTTAAAAATTTTTTAAATAATTTTAAAAATGTAAGTATTAAAAGATAACTGAGGGTGGCAGGTTCTGTTTTTTTCTTTGATCTCCTCGAGCAGTTTAATAATTGATTGATTTCTCAGCCTGTAACAACAGATTATATGGGCCCATGTCTCACTTATCCGAAAGAGAGATACCCTTGTTCAGAAAATAACAGCTGCCATTTTTTGTCAAGTTTAAATGAACTTTTAAGTAATTCCCATTTATTTGTTATCTGAAAATATATTTTGTGTTTGCTCTTCAATTAGCTACAGCCAATCATCCAAATACATCTTGGGTGAGGACATGCAAACTCATACAGTCTATGTGCTGTGTATCTGCTGGTTACATAGCCTGCACAATTGGCAAATGACACAAGCTTGATCTGAAGCTGTGAATTCCAGTTCATAGGGCTCAGACACTCGGGAGCCCTGAGTTTTTAAAATTTTAGTTTTATTTCCCAATTTATCACACACACAATATGCAAAGTGCCTACTTTGCATACTACTTGCCCACTTTAGCCTGGAATTACTTATGGATGACAAATTGATTATTCATGACCGATTACGGTGCACTTTGCCCCTCTTTCCTTGACAGCTTTAGTATGCTCTCTGCAAAATGCACATAATTTGTTTTTTTCTGGCAAAAAGCACACAGGACTGTGAATCTGTCCATGGGTTTGTTTTTATTCTTTGTTAAATTCCCTCTTTGGAAAAGAGAGTAAATTCAAGGACACTTACAAAGTTTACAAGCCCCAAATGGATCTAAATATTACTTATTATAGTTTATATAAAACACACACGCACACACACAGAAAAACAAAGGAACTCAGAAAACAAAGGAACAGCGCTAACAATATATGGCATACCAAAGGGTATGAAAAATGGCAAACCTTTGGAAAAAAATAAATAATAAAATCTGCCAATATCTGGTATGCGATTACCAATGATCATGAAATAATCTAGTGATATTAGAAAAAAACAGATTTCACAGCGAAAGTATGCCCTTAAACCTGTGCAAGTATTGTGAAGTATGAGTGGGTAGGTGCGCATGGAGAATAACTTCAGACTAGCCTCTCCCAAACACGCACCAAAACGCATGATACCATTGAATATGTAAATTTTTCTGCATTTGAATTCATCTACCAAAATATATGTTTCAGAATGTTTCAGTAGATGCAAAGGGTTACCTGAAAGTTTTTAAACATTGTGGATAAGTGAATGTTCTAAAACCAGGACTTATATTAATTTATTAGCAGTAAACATAAGTACTTACCTATTTACTAAGTCACATACTAGCTAGTATGACCATCTCCAGCTGCGTACTCAATTACAATGAGCATTTGAAATAAAAGGCAAAAATAACAAACAACTGTGCGTCCCTAACAGGCCAAGGGCACTGGAAACAAACAACAACATACCACAGGAAAACGCCACAACACAAACATGGTAGGCTAAAGCCAGGGAGGAATGGTAGTGAAACCTGACTGCAAGGCAACGGGGCACTCAGTGGCTCCCCAGAACATGGACAGTCCACACACGCCCATGCACATGCACAGGCACACGCACATGCGCACATGTACACAGGTACAGAAGCTCTACTTCCCTATATGATGTGTCCATGCGTTTGTGGCAATCCTTGCTGTGGTGTGGCTGCCGCCCCTCTGACTGCCCCAGGACCAGCCTGGTTCTCTCTCCTCTGTGACAAAGACTGTTGCAGGAGATGTTCTCCACCCACTGTAGTCTGTGTGTTTCCGCAAAGACAAAGAAAAAGAACAGCACAAATGCACACAAGACACAGTCCATCTGCCGCAGAAAAACAAGCGAACACAAAAACCCAAAAGTCCCAAAAGAGTTTAAACAAACTAACTGAAGAATAACTTAATAATCCCCATAACGAAAAATGAAGGAACCCGGAGCCAAATTGAGCTGGCTGAGAGCAGCACATAGGTTTCGTCTGGCAAAGCTCACTTTGGCTCTGGGTTCCTTCATTTTTCGTTATGGGGATTATTAAATTATTCTTCAGTTAGTTTGTTTTATACTCTTTTAGGACTTTTGGGTTCCCATTTAGTCCCTTACCTGACTTTTTTTCTATGGCAATCTATTGTGAGAGCTCGGGAGAGACACTCAGAACGCCCCAGTCTCTAACATAATAGGAAAAAAATCAATTAGCACTGTGCCTAACCTTCCCCCAGCTTGTGACACTTTTTATTTGCTTTCTGCTTTCATTAGTCAGTTTTCAAAGGATTGCTGATGTGAAGTAAATTTAAAAACAGCAAATCATTTAAACCATGAAGAAAGCAATGTCACCACGGCTGACATTTAGAAAATCCCTTGAAAACAGTATGGGTCCCACCCCACAACCTCTGAATGTAAACTGAAATACTAGGAAAAAACGCAATCAAATTATGAATACTAAAATTTGGTTTTTAACCTTAAAGATTAGAATACTTGCATTACCCCTGCAAAGGCATTATTCCTGCATAGGTTAACAATGCCCCCCTCGAGTTAATGCATATTTACACATTTACAGAATGAACAAGCATAGCTATCCAGTCCACAGGGCTGCAGCCCACCCTGGAGACTTGCCCAGTAAGCTGCAGTTTTGCAGAGATTTTTCATAAATGCTTTTCTGCTGATTAAATAGATCAGGTTGAGCCCTACAGTGTGAACCCTCAATGTGCGCTTGCATCACCATTGCATGCCGTGTACTTCACAAAATTGCATTATCCTGTGATGTAATGGTAACACAAGAGGGGGACATCATGCCTTTCCCCAGCAACTGCTTGTTCTTGTTTCTGGGGAAAGCCATAAAGAGGGAGTGATGGAAGTGAAGGGTCTGATGGTGAGTAGGATGCCTGGGGAAATTATGCTGAAGGGGTCACAAATTGAAAGCAGACTGACATTTTCCTAGGGTGCATATATATATACAAACCGTTTTGGACTGATTAGTACCCTTCACTCAACATCCTATATAAATGTTTGTTAACTATGGTTTGTTTTTAGTACGTGCAGTAGTAGTAGTAGTAGTAGATTTAGTAAAAATGCAGCAGTTTAAAATTAAACCAGAGGTGCTTGCAGGGTTGGGGTCAATATGATTTATTTATTCTAATCATAATCATATTTAGCATTTATAATCAAGTAAGAGGAACTTCTGCTGTTTGTTGGGAATTGGAGCTGTACATGCTTTAATAATACTGCAACTGCTTAGAAAATTTGGTCCTCGATCCTAGTTACTTGCATTGTCACAGGTACTAAATATGTATCCATAGTTTTGGGTATAAACCCCCCATCTCTGCTACTACTCGATAGCATTAGATAATATATGATGCATTTTATGGGATATTATTACTTTACAATATTACCAATTGATTCAGATTGCAACGGTGGCATTCTATTACAGTACCACGCTTAAATTCAGTGAGCTCTTTAGAATGACCCATTCTTCCACAAATGTTTACTGAATGACTAGGTGCTTGATTTTATACACCTGTGGCAATGGAACTGAATGAAACACATGAATTTAATGATTAAGAGGTGTGGCCCAATACTTTTGTCCATATAGTGTATATCTGTGTCCATCCTTTTTGAGAAAATGTTTATTTGCTTCCACGATGAATAAAGAATAAAGAAGTGGCAAAGTTTATCACAAATTAAATGGTCACGGGCGCCACAGGGATGTGGTCCTGCCCTAAAATATTCACACACTTAATATCTAGGGTAGCAGAACTTATTTGGGGGTTTTTTTTAAACCTTTTTTTGGTATGCAGCTGAGGACTAACTTCTGCTTTGTTATGATATGTATTTAACTTTTACTCTTTTTGGATGGAGCCACAAGATCACCTCTCGTTAGTACAGATCTACATACTAACAATGGGATCATGCACGTTAGTGCTGAGCTGCATACTAATGGGATCATCCCCATTGGTATATTTTAGAAAATGTAGTATTTCATATATTGGCATTCATAATTTGTTTTGACTGGCTTTGTTCCTTGTAAATGTATTATATTTCACTTAGATTAAATTTATGTAAGTAGATCTAGACGTAATCAGAGTTAATGTACAATTTCAAAGCATGGACCTTGAAATCAATGGAAGTGCCTACCTATCGTTCCTATCGTTCATGTCAGTTTAAACTAAATATTATTAGGTAATGTGCTCTAGTTAGAATTAAACATAAATTTTGCTACTATTGAGTAAACGTTTCCTTCTGAAAGGAAAAGCCAAGATTGTTAGTGTCTCAATTCTCCAGAGAACAATGAAGCAGGGTTTTCGCAGTGCTATATTAACAATTACTGCAATTTAATTATTCAGAGAGGTTCATATTAATTTCCATATCATACAAAAACATTTAAAAACTGCCATTTAGAAAAGTGAATCAATGTCATCCTAAACTTTATATTGACAGCTTAGAGTAGGTGTATTGAGTTCCAAAGGAGCCTGTATAGGAAGCCATTAAATACCCATTTAACTAAATAATGAGTGCATAGTGACATTCAGAATATGGCAATTAAAATGTAAATACTGCTTTTCAATATTCCCATATATGTCTATGCTGTCAATGAGAATTCTGCATAATAGATGACCACAACTGAAGTTAAAAGGCAAGATAATTAATCAGAAGAAATAATACAGATATACGTTTACCTCAGACTTGTGAATGCGCGATAACATAACTATAATTTTTTAAATGACACATAGTGATTTTTGTTAGTTTTAGTCATGTTTTACCATTTATTTTTATAGTAAAGTATTGAGTTGATTTGGGTTCTTGGTACCTAGCTTATGACATTGTTCTTTTATCCTAAACAATTTCAGACAGTAGCACAGGTTTCTGTAAAGTTGGGTTGTTTTAGTTATTTTTCTTGGTAGAATTTATTAATATCTACTCTTTCAATAGTTCTGACAGAACAAATGGGGTTATCCATTCCAATAGTATGTTTTTGAATAAAGAATAATTGACGTTCTACCTGTTGCTTTGTCAAAAAGTCAATATTTTGCTGTAAGATCAGAGTAGAACCACGTGCAATAGGGAAAATAGCGGGTGCGTGCGCAATATATTAATTTTATTTAACGTTGAATACACCATTATTCAAATCTAAACCTAAATTAAACCTTTTCACTGGGGTTCTCATTGCTAATTTCTTGATTTTTAAAAATTACATGTAATTTCCAGGACTTTGGTCTAATACCCAATCATGAATAATTGATTTAAAGCTCTTTATGCAATAAGCAGGACTAAGTTGTACAAGTCAGGAATGATAGAAGCTTAAGCGGCACAATAACTAAGAGCTTTACTATTCCTGGGGGTGAAGCACCAAAGCCAAGTCATGTTCCCCTCTGAAGAAAAATCTCATTTATTATTTATGTAGTTTTGTTACTGCCACAATGCTAGCCCTAAATCTGCCTGTCAGTCTGTTATAGATAGTGTTGGAGATAGTGTGATGAAGACTTGTTGTTTATATAGGATTATAAATTTAATTGTAGTAATAATGTAACACTATGTTTTTAAGACAAGCTTTGAGACATTTTTTTAATGCATTAAAACATTTTATTCCACACTTTATTAATCAAGAAATTTCAGAAATGCAAAACCACTACTTTTAAAGCACTTTAATTATATATATGTCCAGATAATTGCCATGAAACCCCCTAATCCAACATTGGGTTATTTCCCATTTATTTTCCTGTTTTCAGTGCTTAAACCTAAATTTCACAGCCAATTGATTAAACGGTGAATTGGTGATACATCAATCCTAGTTTAAATGGGCAGCCTGAACCGGTCTGTTAATAAGGAAAGCCAATAAGCTGCAAACAAATGCATGTTAACGATTTCCAACTAAGTCTGCTTGTGTTATATTATGTTGACAGGGGTGCAACCTATACCCCTCAATGCATAAAAGCTGGTTGCCAAAGTTTGGATTTGGTCCTAGCACAAGTCAACATTGGGCTATGAAACAATGGAAGTTGTATACCCTCAATCTAGATTTTGAAAGGTAACAAAACTACTATGGCACTCGATCTCTTCGGGCAAATTAAAAGAGGGATTGCTGACTATGAATAAAAGTAAATGGCACACATTTAAGAATGAAAGATACCCCAACTTCTGCTGATGGTGGAAACGGCTATTGAGAGGGTTTTATTTACTAAGCTATGTTAACATGGACATAATGATAATGATAAAAAGGCCTCTCTATGTGCTAGCTGTTGACCTCTGTCTGTACAAATCTGAACATTAAGCTGCATGCCAACATACTGTTACTCAGAACCGAGACCTGCAAGCAAAATCAATTCACCATGATCAAACAGGATTTATTGGCAGCTGATGAATAACTGGTGTCGGCTTCCCATATCATCCATGCAGTCTTTAGTGCTTTCAATCTGAGACATTAAAGAACAGAAAACACTCTTTGTGCATTTATATCTGTGCGGATGCCATCTTACTATGTTTACATGCTGGGAGATTTTCCTTTGTACATTGTACATTCCGAAATTCCATTCATGCTATAATCTGCTCAGTACGTCTTTACTTCTCTTCGTCTTCATTTAGGGGGTTCCTTTTGGAACAGGACTTTAATTCATCAATTTATTGATTACTGAACATAAGGGGCAGAACTCCTGGTCTAGTCTCCTTACTCATCTTATCTACACATAGGGTTCTACTCAGTAACACTTGAGTTGAATGTGCCTTCATAAAGCCTGCATATGTTTAGCATTACTTAATGCTTAACATAGAATCTCCTAACATGACATTGGCAAACGTAATGGCAACGTGACGTGCCAGTTAGCTTACAAGCCATGACAAACTTCAATGATGTCATGTCGGTATATAAATTACTTCAGCTGCAGTAAAGTCGCACCCGCCAGCATTACCTAGCACATTCCTCAGGATCGTTTTTACACTCCTTATGTGCTCTTATAGGAGTCTATATATCCCAAGTCCCCTGAATATCTAATATTCTGATGTTTTTTGTTTTGTTTTTGTCATTTAAGTTATACTTGTTTTAGCTTTCCTAGAACCTTATCCTTATTAAATCTTAGGACAGCTCATTACTATGAATAGCATGTACATGTATGACCGTATCATTTCATACAGTTAAAATGGACTGAAACTTAAAGTAAATGAAGTAAAATGATGTTTTTTACCTGTCTTTGTTTTACCTACTTTTGTAAACTAGGTACATTGTAATGTATTACTAAGGCTTAACAAGAGCATTTAAATATGTAAAGCAAATGCTTGCAGACTTCCTGTAGATGTATAGTATAGCAGTATAAAAATGTTGCATGGTAATGAGGTGTGTTGGACAGTCATGTCTTGAAATTCATTTTATGTGCTATTTAAGTTCACTGTCAAAGATTGTTCTAATGACAAATGCCACTCAATGATTTTTTTCAACTACTACGTCACATCGCCATAACAATTCCATACATATGATAATACTTACCGATAATAAGCCATATGCTCTTAGAATGCAAAGATTTCTTGTGGGAGGCCTTTTGGATTAACCTCGGGTTGGCTTCCAGAAATCCTCTCCATCAATTGATCATCTGAAAAATTATAGACATTTTCTAGTGATTCTCACTGATTCCCCCAAATGTGCTCTCCGTTTTCAGGGGGCAACAGACCTCTTTCTTCCTTATTTATTTTCTAATCATTATCGTCTTGTCTGTAATTATTCTGTAAGCTTCTCAGACAATAAAGGCTTAAATAACCTCAGGTATATAAACTACCCAGTGTTAAATAAAACTGAAAGATATATGGTGATAAAGATTTTCATTACCCTATGTATATAAACTACCCAGTGTTCAATACAGCTGAAAGACATATGACACTCATTTATGTTTCTGTCATTTTCATTAAGTTCTGTTTCTTCTATATTTTTCACACGGCTTTCCAATCATTATGATTATACTAGTATACAATTCACTTATTGCTTATGTTTATTTTACAGGTTTTATGAGAGAAAATGTTAGTGAGTAACAGAACAGTTAGAAAATCCGCATCTTCAAGAGACACTATTATAGCAGAAAGCTTGTCTGCCTCAGCAAGCAGTGACTGCTGTTTAACCAACTTGTTTAATCAACACTGTTTAGGAGAAAATGGGGAGTCCTTCAGAAGTGTGAGCTGGTGTGCCATGCCACTGACGACTGCTGATTTTTTGATAATTTGAAGGAACAGAGAGGAAGAAACTCCAGGGATATTTATCCTCTTTCATATACCCCCTTTAATTTGTATGGGATACACATAACTTAATTATTTAGTATTATTAATATTTATTAATTATTAACTATTATTTACATACATTATATGTTTGTAGTATTTATCCATTTTAACCTAATAGGTTGATATATAATGTTTAAATTTTTCATAATGATCCTTTTTGCAGAGATTATACATCAGGTTAAGTAAGGAAAGTGAAGGAGTTAATCCCGTTTGCTAACGGGGGTCTATAAGGAAGTACCAGAGTTTTTAAGGTTGGTTGGGTTTTAAGGTAACACACACGGAAGTGAAAAAAGTGGTGAGGTTTAGGTTAAGTAGGATATCCAGCAGCGGGTAACGGTGGGGCACTGATCTAAGGACCAACAGGCTGGTGTTGGCCATTCATTGTCTTTCAGAACAGAATCCCCCAGAGAATAGAATGGGTGAGAAAACACAAGATTGATGGAAGGGACTGCACTGCAAGTTTTTGCTGTGCTATGAGTGTAAAATGTTCATCCAACTGGCTAATTTGTAATGCTAGCTCCTGGGATCAACCTACTGGCCTCCTCTGCACTTCAGCTTAACCCTCTCTGAGATACTGGCTCTTTCATTTCTATTTAGACATTTTTGTATTTTGTGTACGAAGGTGTTTTAGGTCCAAAAATTACGATAGTCTGTCTTCCCCCTATCCTTTTCTCTCTCTGTCTTTAGGAAGCAACCCACTTAGTTTTTTTTTTTTTTTATCTCACCTGACTAACCGGAGGTTAATTGGTGACTCAGTGCTCAGTCCGGTGGCCTCATAGGGATTATAGTTCTGGAGACAGGGGCAGCCATTAACTCCAGAACTTCTCTTGCTCAGCCACATGTTATAGTAAATAATTTTGTCATTTAAGAATGTCATCTAGTCTGTTCTGGTAACGTTTTTCTAAAATTGAGACAAAATAAAAAATACCACGTTATTGTCAGTGGTAGCTTCTCTCAAAAGACCGGTGTCATGGTTCACCTTTACCTCTTCTGTTATTAACATACCATTAACTTATGTGAAGTTTTGTTCATTCTTTGTTTTCCTCCGCCCTGCACCTCTCAACTTGGTTTCTGTTTTCCTTATAACCCTGTCACAAATGTTTTATCGTTGGGGATTCATTGTTCTTGTTTTCATGTACCATCGGTGATTAAAGATCATGTTTAGTTTGGACTTTGACTAAGTCTCCTTGCTGTGCCTCGAAAGCCGTGCCTAGCCGGGTCTGCATGGGAGATGCGCTTGGGTTCATCCCTGCTCTGGTCCCCCTCGTGAAAACCAGAGAACATAGCATTTATTAATTGACTTATATTAAGGGGGCCAAGCACTGCAGTGTGTAGGCGGCCTATTACATTTATTCTGATTTTTATTTATTAGGGGGCCAGCCGTATTGTATCAACATGCAACGTCACATACTCCTCTAACTAAAGTGCGTTTGCGCATAAAATGCAAAATTTGGTAAAAAATGACAGCTGTTTGGCATATCGACTGGAAACTTGGTATTTATGCATAAATGCTGCTTCACAACACATTTAAATATTTCTCCCATGTTTGATGCTTGCAGCTATATTTAAGGGGAAAAGCACTGCAGTGCGTAGGTGCCCTATTGCATTTGTTTTTTGTTTTTTTGTTTTTCTTCCCACCACCTTGAGAAAAAAGTTTCTCAAAAACTCACGAACTTGGCTTGTTTGCAAAGGATCAATATTGGCCCAAACTCTAAACCCGTTTTACATTTTTTACAGGCACAGTGCTTTGTAACAAACCATTTCTACCAAACTTGACCCATCTGAGGGAACTCTGGTGAAGAGTCACTGGCTGGTCCTTCTTCACAGGCTTCTCTTTGGCAAAGTCCTTCTGCTTTACAGCTTTTTTCATTGACACCAACTCAGTCTTACTCTGAGTATTTCATCCTTAACGGTTGACTGAATTGAGTTGCTATCCCTGTTACAGAGCTGAATCCCATAGCCTACTAGACAAAAGTTCACTTGTGAGAAATTGCAGGTCTTATCACAAGGGCTAGGCCTGGCTTCTTCAGGGCCCATGGGAGAACCCTCATCTTTTGTCAGAGTAAGAGGCAGAAGCCGGAAAAGAAAAGTAGCAAAGGCAAGCCTCTCATGTGTGGAGAGGAAATTGTCCACTTTACCAACCTGTGCTGATTGGTTCAGTTAGACAGAAAGGTCACTCCAGGCTCAAACCTGTTGGTGTGTTTGAATTGGCAGAAGTGATGTCACATGTGATTGGGGATTGGGGTCCTTCCTCTCTTGGGTGGTGATTGGCGGGAGGTGATTGGCTCCAGAACAGGGGGCCACAACTTTGGAAAATAAAAGTTAGCAAAGGAAGGAGTCATTTTCTTTGGGAGGAATATTAACTGTTCTGATTAACTATTCAAATGTCAAATAAAATGTAAAATGCACACTACAGTACAGAATTCCAAGGGTCAAGACTCTGAGTGGCACAGTGTTATGGTAACACATTGTCATTGGCCGCAGTTGTGAGAGAAATAAGGTTGGATATGTCAGGGATTGAAAGGCAATTGAGTGGAAATACAGGGGGACTGTATATTTAATTAGCCAACTACCCATCTCTCTGTCCTGTCATTCTGCTTCAAGCTGTTTTAAGCATTTGCTTCATTTCCTTGTACAATTGATAAACTGAAAATATTATAGGCAAGGAACTTCAACAGATATGTCTTTATTATTGTCGTGCTTTCTTTTTTCTCCCTTCATTACAGCCGAGCCTCTGGATGGGGAAGAGTTCCTGGAAATATCAGGAATCCTAAGGACCCAGGCTGGAAAATATGAGTGCAAAGCGAGCAATGACGTTGCTACTCCGGATGTTAAATATGTCAGTGTGGTCGTCAACTGTAAGTGTCTGGGGAGCTACATAGGGGGAAATAGAGTGACTATTGATCTGTTACTGTGGATGTTTGAATGCAATGTGATCATTTGTGCAACCAATAATCTGATCGTTAATCAGATCATCTGGTCATTAATAGATCTAAAGTTATTGGAGCCATTTTTTTTAGTGAATACTCACCCATAAATTCTAATGGTGTTTATTGTCATCATACTTAATGAGTTCTTCTCTGCCTGGTGTTGGAATGTTGCATGACTATCAATTTCCTGGCCGAATAACACTGCCAGATACCCTGAATGCCACTTGTCAGTCCATCACAGCAGCTTGTAAATTATGACCCTGTTATACAGGATGTTTTTGTGTCCCAGACTTTATTTCCGATGTATTGCAAGGAAAAGTATTCAGTTTAATACTGATGAGTACATGTTTTCCGACAGAAAGTATTCGCTGGATACAGAAAAACAAACCATTATACTTCAATACAGTTGCCATTTAATAATATTACATGTTTATTAGTGTTCTCTGTTTTATTACAACCACAGCCTATTCATACACCCAAATCTGCTCTATCTAGCAAACTAACCCATAAATATGGCTTGATCAGACCAGAAAACACATGTCCAATGCTATCTAGCTGAGTGTGTGTGTGTGAGTGAATCAGGAAATCACAAAGGAAAGGAAAATAACAGCAGTACCCAAGAGCAAGGTCCATGCAATTGGGTCTCGCTAACTCCTGCTGTTTGGAGCATTCAGTAGGCAAGTGCCTAGATACCATCTCTCCATGTTTGGCCAGCACACATGTTGAAAAGCTCTGGAGCAGCCACATTTTGGACAGTGCATCAAACAACACGAAATAAACTTCAATATTGACCCAATGCAAAGGGTTGTGAAGGGAAAGGGTACGCTTTCCATCTGTCAACAAAGCTCACAAAGTATAAATAAATATAAAATTCAAGCACAGCAAAATTATCTATGATGACCCCAGCATCCAACACACTGTTATAACAGCTGAATCCCCATGAAGGTGGCATTATGTCCTCTGAGGGCGGTTGAGGGATGCCATTGCCAACAGGCATTTTTTCACAAGACGTGATGAGCCTGGTCAGAGGAAACCGCTGACCAGCAAGTCACATTCAGTTCTTAGAGAAATCCTAAGACCTGAGAATTTAATGTAGAACTGAAAATTGCGCAAAGCACTGTCACTATTTGTCGGCCCTTGCAAGGAGGCCCATCTCTTCCTCTGGCTCATCTCCATCATCCTCATCCCCCTTGCCCTCACATAGGTGGAAGAAGAAAACTGGCAGGTCCCAGTCCCTGTGGCAGAGTAAAATGGACAGATCAGCTGTGCCCCCTATGGTTCAGACAGTTTCTCTGAGGATTTGTCAAGCTGGTGGAGGATTCAGAATCTGCAACGCCAGTTCAGAACCAATGCCACTCATGAGATGAGCAACTAAAGCGCCAGGGTTGCCCTGGTCATCCCTCAAGGGACCTAACTTATCAGTTTTCAATGACCACCCTATGCTGGCAGCTGCTGCACCTCCCATGAACTCCAGCTATTGGCGGGAGATGCAGCAATGATGGCAAATACAGTTTGGCTGGCAATTGCTGGGGTGTAACGCGTATGGGGCCTCAGTGGCATTGGGACCACATAAACCTACTGGAGCTGCAGGCAGAGTGTCTGAGCCTGCACTCTTTCCTAGAGGAGATCAGGGGACGCAGTGGTTATCACGAGAGTGGTGTCGTGAGGTCACCCAGTCTCCAACACCTAGTTTCCTCGATTATGCTGTGGTCGCAAGCGCATTCTCCTCGGTCGGACTGAATTTATAATGCATTCCAATGATTCTTTTGCAGTTGTGTGATTTGGCACAGAATTTTGTGGTCCTTAAAGGAAATTAACCCATTAGTGATGGTTAACTTTTCTACTTCAGGGAACCACATAATGATAATAACCCAACATTTTTTCCATAAATGATAACAATTTTATTTTATAAGAACAAAGATGTTTTTTAAATGTTTTGCTTGTTCAATGTTTTAGCATGTATTCGCAACCAAACAATTATATGAAAAACCAAAACAATTAGCCCAAGAATTTATGCTTAGGACAGCGGTGAACGGTGCATTTGTCTACTATTCGTCAGACGTTGTTTTCTTGTGCCAAGAACTGCTCCTGGCGGAGCCTCTCATTTGATTCTTTTGTCATATTGAAAATGACAGCTTTCTTCTTAAATAGAACAAACAGCTTTGGTTATTGTGGTTTTGGTTATTGTGCCTGCGTTATGGCATTTTGATTACCAAAATAGACTTAATATTAATAAACCCTTATAGGAGCTAGAATGTGGCGCTTTATTCATTACCTCATTTACCTTACCTTACCTCATTTTATTCATTATTCATTTACTTCAGATCTCTGCTGAAAGATTCATGCACGCTTTTTTACATCAGGTTTACATCAGGTTTTCTGCTTAAGGCTGAAGAGATAAAAATACACTATTCCCATTTGTGTGTGATCTGGTCAAATCCATCCATGCACAAACACAAGAGTTATAACATAATAATACTGTGCCCAGTTCTAGTAGGTGCATGTTATCTAATTGAGAATTTCACACAGAGTGATACATATGTGAAACCGCTTTTTTGTGGGAGCAAAATGTCATACAGCGATAGATTAACTTAAGGTTCTTAAAGTAGTTGTGTTCCATAATAAAGTCACCCTAAATACAATGTTATGTCATTGTTTACAGATCCACCATTCATCAAAGATGCCAAGAACTCTGAAACAGCTGTGGGTCAGCTGGGTGTTCTGCAGTGTGATGCATCTGCTGTGCCCAAGCCAGAGTTTGAGTGGTATAGAGATGATAAAAGGTTAGTCTCATTTCACATGCGGCAGTTAGTGCTGCAATGTTATGGGGAATCCAACAATCTGATATGAGTACATGCACTGGGGACCAGGGACTCAAATGTAAAATTTGAGCTTGCTTTTTTTTTCTTTTTTTTTTATATAGAACTATTCCAAGCAGAGGATGTTTTTTTGCAAACATGTGTTTCTCCTTTATAGACTAACCAACACCCCGGGCATCAACATCCAGATGTTCGGGACTCGTACTCTCCTGATGGTGTCCAACGTCACTGATGATGATTATGGCAACTATACATGTGTGGCTACCAACAGACTGGGGATTCACAATGCTAGCCTCTTCCTATACAGTAAGTAGGCAATAGCCCCATAGCAGACTGACTACGAGTTCTACTAATCTTTGTTTTCCTTAAAGCTTAATTGTAACTCACAATTAAGTGAGTTTTTTGTATTTGTCAAATTCTTTTTTTGTATTTTTTTATTTTTTAACAATAAATTGTCACTAACCTCTTAAAAGATGCCATTTTACCAAGGAAATGTATATTTAAAAAAAAAACCTGAGCCAATCCAATCGGGAGAAAAAAGGAAAAATTATTCAAGGGACTTCCTGGAAAGGCCGGATAGAGGAAAATAATAGATAATGAAGTGGTTCAAAGAAAAGCTGAGTTAATAGCTGACCAGCTACTGTACTTTTGGCTGAAGTAATAGCCATCAGTGCTCCACAGGGGGCTCACTCTATTCTTTATTCTTGCTGTTTGGCACTTCACTAGAGATTAACCTGTTGTCGTCTAGGCCACAGTTTATCTACCCCATGACAGGGAGAGATGGAGTAAAAACTATAGAGAGAAAGCTAAATGTGGGCAGTAACTGACAATCACGGGGTGACTATACAAATTTAATGTTGTGTGGCATTATGAGGCTGTAGGGGGACAGTACGGCAATATAACCCCCCCCCCCCCAAATCAAAATGAGCATGGCCTACTAATAGTGTAGTAACAACAAGAAAAATCTTTAGCACCTAAATGATTCTATGGCTGTACGCCTCCTTCCATCTCTGCACCTCTGAAGATTTCTAAAGGATAAAATAGGCAGAAGTTTGAAAGGCATTCTAATTACCTACAAGCATGCACTGACATTTTCACTATCAACTTATTTTATTAACCTTATTAAGAACATACTAATCAGTGATTCCTTTTTAATACAGTTATTAATATAATCACGCAAGAGATTGTTTAAATATATCCCAACACCACACCAGTAATGGTGTATTTATCTTTTTTTATTTAAGTATTGAACAAATAAAATATTTAACCTCTTGAATTCGCCTGATTATATGTCGGTACACAGAAATAGAACTATGCAGATGACTACAGAATCAGTCAGAATTTGATTACACTAGCTTGAAACCAGATTTGCATTATTATATTTGCTTTTAACTGTATAAACTTCTTTATAAACACAGATATTAATTATATGATACACTATATGCACAAAAATATTGGGCCACACATCTTAATCATTGAATTCAGGTGTTTCATTCAGTCCCATTGCCACAGGTATATAACATCAAGTACCTAGCCATGCAGTCTGCCTTTACAAACATTTGTGAAAGAATGGGTCGTTCTAAATAGTTCACTGAAGTCGAGCATGGTACTGTAATAGGGTGCACCGAATTTCTTCCCTCCTAGATATTCCATTATCAATTGTAAGTGGTATTATTGCAAAGTGAAAGTGTTTAGGAACCACAGCAACTCAGCCACGAAGTGGCAGACCATGTAAAGTTACAGAGCAGGGTCGCCGAGTTCTGAAGTGCATAGTTCGTAAAAGTCAAAGCTCTGCTGCCTCCATAACTGCAGAGTTCCAAACCTCCTCTGGCATTACCATCAGCACAAAAACTGTGCACCGGGAGCTTCATGGCATGGGTTTCCATGGTCGAGCAGCTGGATGCAAGCCTTACGTCACCAAGCACAATGCCAAGCGTCGGATAGAGTGGTGTAAAGCATGCGGCCACCGGACTCTGGAGCAGTTGAAACGTGGAGTGACGAATCACGCTTCTCTATCTGGCAGTCTGATGGACGAGTCTGGGTTTGGTATATGCCAGGAGAACGTTTCCTGCCTGACTACATTGTGCCAACTATAAAGTTTGGAGGAGGAGGGATAATGCTATGGGGTTGTTTTTCTGGGGTTGGCCTAGGCCCCTTAGTTCCACTGAAG
>JAOVYW010052949.1:8782-23806 GCA_025775045.1 Hiodon tergisus | reverse complement strand
GGTGTGTGGAATCACACGGGCTGTGTACGAGCAGCGTGCACGCGGTGTGTGGAATCACACGGGCTGTGTACGAGCAGCGTGCACGCGGTGTGTGGAATCACACGGGCTGTGTACGAGCAGCGTGCACGGGGTGTGTGGAATCACACGGGCTGTGTACGAGCAGCATGCATGGGTGGTGTCGAATCGCTCAGGCTGTGTTGCACGCAGTGTGCTAAATAAGCAATACCTCGAAGGTGGGTGGTCTATTGGAGCCGTGTCCTTGGTGGCTGGATTCATAGCATGGAGCCAAGACCCAGTTGCCTAATTGGCGAAATCTGAAGTAAATAATAAATGTTCTGTCAGTTGATTCACGATGTGATCCAAATTTGGCGCAGTGCAGTTTTATTGCTATAACTTGTGAGCAATGCGTGCTCTGGAGCGGTCTGGATCTTTCCCTGTTTTAAATCTTTTCCGTTTTTTTCCTCGACGTGTTGCTGTTAATCTCTCTGCATTGGGAAGGCATTAGTGAGACCAAGAACGGCAAATGATTCACCAGTGACAGGTGTCATACTATCCGAATGTATAGCTTTCACTTCTGGCCCCGTCAGTCACACACGCGGTGCATCAGTGATGTACATACGTAGCACACTGCTCAAACGCCCTGAAATGGGATTTGTTCAAATTTAAAATTCAAAAGTAAAGATGCGAAAAATATATATAACCAAGTGTTTCGTGTTCTGGATCATGGCTGAGTATATAATGATAGCTATCCGTATTTTAAACTGTCAATAAAATGAACGGCCAGTAGGGAAAACGATTTTGGTTTAGCCCCTTTAATAACATTGGCTTGCTCTAAGTTTGCATGACGCAGTAGTGATGGACTTGGATTTGTTTATATACGTTTACTGCTGTTTTTATCATCCTATACTGAGGGGGATGCTGTTTCCCTTCTCATTCATTTCATTAGAAGCCCTCAACAGACGTTCTGTATATTTAACTCAAATTCACCCAATAAGCATCTCTTGGCTATAGAACGTATTGGTAGATGGCGTTGAGTAATTGGTTTTGAACCATACCAATGGCTGCAAAGCTCAATAGGTGAAAATTACCAGCTCATGGCCAGCAAGTGAGTCATTCAAACTGTCCATCAAGGTCCAATGCGACAGGTGCCTTTGCTGCGGACGCGGCGTGCATTCATTTCTAGCAGCCTTTAAAGTGAAATCTAATTTCTGACGGCTGACCTGTCACTCGTTACTTTGTGAAACTCTGCCTGAAATGTCACCAATGTGCTGCCGCCGCCAGTGTCACATTAGCATGTCTAATTGGTTTCCACTGGAGTCAGCACGCAGCAAATGCTAGCCTGGCGTTGAAGTAGTTTCTTATGTTGCGTCTGCGTTTGGTGCCTCAGCTCCACTGATCCTCTGTGACATGATCGGACTACCATAACAAACTTCAGTCTTTGCTATTTGAACCTGGATTAGTCAGAGGTGGCAAAAAGTCGTCCTTGGCAAACGATTGTTTCAGCCCTTAAGTTTTGCTCTGTAGCTATTTCAATGGACCCGGCTTTCGAACATGCATCGTTGAAAGAGATCACACACAAAAAAAAAACATGGGACTGGATCGTGTATGGATTAAAACAATCGCTCCGGTCGTTAATATGTGCTGCAATGCGGAGTCTTTCGCCGTAGCTATTTTAGTTGGACAGCTATGTACTTTGTCATTCTAGTATCGAGTATCATGATATGTTTGGCTCGGACCCTCGGCTCTCCCAGCTGGGCCTGTGCATCACCCGGAAAGCCCATTCGCGGCCGGCACAGTGCCTTACGTTTCAGCACCATGCAGCAGCAGAAGCAGTGTACAGTTTTTAGGACCGGTGGAAATCGACTGCTGTTGTATCATGGTGCCGAGCTGAGCCACATGCAACGGCAAAACAAATAAAAACCGTAACAGATTTGTGAAAAACAGGACTATCCTGTTCATTTATCTAAATATAACATCTTAATGGTGTGGCAATAATGGTAGTGTTATATCTAGCAGGTGGTGCAGTGGTAAGGAACTGTTATATTTCCTTGGAACCCCTTATGTACGATATTCTATTATTCCGAACAATTTATGTATTATAAAGTAGTTAGAAATTTGAAAGTGGAGCCGGCATAGGAAACGGGGATGTTAAAAAATAGTTAAAATATTTTTTAGGAGGTAAATTTGGATCAGATGTGTTGACTGATTTATTACAGAGAATGCATAGTCCAACTGCAAGGCACTTAGCCACAGTGTGTGGAGCCTTTACAAAAAAGCTCTTTTGGGGTTTTTTCCCCTATGTAATGTGTGTGTTCGGTTCTGCTCCCCCGGTACGTCTGCTTGTTGAGGCCTGCGGCAGAGTTGTGTGGAGAACCACAAAGCCTCACCCCTCTTCGTCTCGTCTGGCAAGTGAAATGTTGCTATGTTAGTTTTCCTGATGCTCCGGGGCCAATCTGGGTCAGGGACTTGGTGTTTGCGTTTGTTACAGAGATTGTTTAGCGGATGCAGAGAAGGCCTTTGGGAGGTGGTTATACAGGAAGTTGTTTTATCAACATTGCAGGATTTCATTGTGATTCAGTTAATACTTTAGGCTGCCTAATAATCGGTGTTGTGTATCCTGTGTTATGCAGTTTTATTCAGAGTTCAGAACATTTTCCATCAGAGGGAATAGAAATAGAAATTGCATGTGGTTGTGTTTGCGTTTGCTAAAATACATAAACCTTAATGTAAAGCTAACGACTTCTGATTTAATGTTGATTGCACAGACCGGTGGTCGCTCCTGGATTAAGTGTAATAGTACATGCAGTCAAGTGGACAGGTAACTGTTGAGCAGCTAAAATCGTACAGAAGTAACAAACAAACATCTGTGGGCGAGAGGACTTCCAGCGTTGTCTACAGCCGGACATGAAAATGACCTGGCATTACTAGGACTAGCAAGTACACCGTTGTGCGCACATTGGTGATGTGACAAGGATTCTTCAGGCCGATGTCAGTTGGCTCCTTTAAAGGAGGACACTGTAACAGGGCTCATTTGTTAGAGGGTACGCAACATGTGCAAAAGGTTCAGTTCGGTAGAGAGGCACACCTCTCCTGGTCTCAAGCCAGCTACTTCCATATTGACTAGAATAAATTCCGGCTTTTAATTTGTAATTGTTTTGAGCAAGTGATTCTTGCGTGATATCACGGGACGCTTTGTGCCTTGTCTTTGTATTGTACAGACAGGTGCATTGTGAAGGTTGATCTGCTCCAATGTTGACCATAAATGAAGCAGGTGTCTTGTTAATTATTGACACTGCCTATGTATACTAGACGGAAATCCGTTTGATTTGTTAGAAGCCAGCATACGTCATTGTAGCTTTTCATTGCCATACAAAAAGCGCTTAGGCTATTTTACCCGTTCTTTTGACGCATCGAAAATGTTCTTGAGAAAAATGTATATCATGAAATGCCGATATATTGGTGTCAGTATCAGTCTAGTGCATTAGTTAAAACGGTTCATTATCCCCAAAGCTGGTGTGGTCCAGCATGGGATTCGATTAAGGAGTCTCCCAGGACACAAACACAGCAAATTTATTAAAGGCCGAGCTTAAAATGTATTTTATGAAAGTTTAGCATATCAAAACAGCTAGCAGAAGTGTGTTACTTATTGCTAAAACGGAATATACTCAAAACAACTAATAAACTGCAAAAAAACAAACAAACAAATCAAATCAAACCAAACACTTTCCTGGCCATATGGGATATGGCTTTCTTACTTCCTCTTTCTCCGCTCTATTAAATCTCACTCGACCAATAATAGGTTGATGGGGAAGATGAGTCACTTCTATGGCATCATGGGGAATGTAGTTCAAGGGGCAATCATTGCCTCCAACACTCCCCTTGCTGTGTCACAACGGTTTTTTGAGGTTTTGGATTTTAGACTGTATTAGCACTGTATCGATGCCCGTAAACTTTTCCCTTGGCTTTTTGCCTTTCGCATCTCCAAAGGTCTGTCTGTTTATTGGGTTTCCAGATGCATAAAAATAATTGTGTATTAAAAAGATTTATGCACTCAAAAAAACAAAATATGTGCGCCTTGGCAAAAGAACGAAGAATATTTATGTTAAACCTGGAACTCCTTTAGTCGCTTTTTGGTCATTTGAATTTATTGAATTGAATGACTGAGGATTATAATGTATTTTTACCTAGTTAATTGGATGCGAGTGTCCAGTAGGGGATATTTCCTGTGGAGAGGTTGTGCATAATTAAGCAAGCCACACTGTAAACCTTCTCTCAAGGTTATGCACTGTGTGGCTCTTCGCAGAGATGTAGAAGCATTTCTCCACAGGGTTTGCCCTGTGGAGAAATTTAGGAAGCAAGAATTAAATGGCCTTTAACTCAAAGCACAAGGGTGACACCCTGAAGGAGAACCATTTTTTTCTGGGTCATAGTGTGATTTGTCACTTACAAGATATATTACTGTCATTTTAAATCCCGTTTGTATTTTTCCCATGTGAATAGTTTCAAACCAGTAAGGAATAATAATAATCAGAGTTTACCTATACAGATGAATTAACCATATTCTTCTTTGTTTCCCTTTTATTACTACAGCTCTTTACATTTTTACATAAAAAAGTTTAGAAATCTAGGTAATGGATTGTCTAAATAAATGATTACTCGTTACATTAATTGTAGTGTGGATCATATGACTGCAATTAAGTTACTTATCCATGGATAGGTGTAGCTATAAATTTTGATTTACACTTTTAAATTTCTCTTTTAGCACGATTCACTTGTATGCCGCTCGGTAGCACTGAACAATATTAGCATTAGCATTATTTAGTATATGCATCTTTTTTCAATCACATCCATGTGGCCCTTCAAGTCGTCTGACGGTTAGCCGGGCCTTATTTGGTGTGTTTTTCTGCATTTTGCTTCCGGAAATCATTGAAACCAGGGGATGTGCACAAGTAACCCATCACCTAGATAATGAGGAAAACAAGCTTATGGTGTCGAAGTATTACAATTGCTCATGCAGATGTCAATCCCTCAATTTTTCTAGTCATTTAGCTTGCTATGTCACAGCTATAAGATGACTTCTCAAAATGAGTATTTTTATTTTTGGATACGTGTTTAGGTGAATGCGTTTCCTTTCCCATTAAGAGGGCCGTTTCCAGTCAATGGCTTCTGTTTCCCATCTCTATCTGCCAGCAGTCCAACTACCATGACAAACATTAAAGTCCAGAGGATTGAATTGCAACACCGCTAATTAAATGATCGATTACTTCTCATGCATCTGTGTGCACGAGGCAGCATGATTGAATTACATCGCACGTAATGAAAAGGCATTTCCATTTGTAAAGTAACGTGTTATCATATTCGGTGGCCAGCCAATAGCGTGCCTTACGGCCAAGCGCTGTGCTCCGCCGTAACAATCGGATTCGCTCAGTAAGGGCTAGGCTATCACCGTATCCAAAGGCGAAATGGGATTTCAGTGGAGAAATGGTACTAAACCTGTGCACAAATTTGCTTCTAGAAAAACAGCTATTCGTTAGTTAATTAGTTTAAATAAAATTTTAGAAATGGAAAAGGTATTTATTATTATATACTGTCCATGTTGGTTAAAGATCAGGACGGTTATTTCAATATTTCCCCATGAAATGTCGCTGAATGATAATGCAGATGCACTTCTGGTTATTCGAGTTGCGGAGTCATGGCTGCAGACGGCTGTCTGCCCATCAGGATTTGTTATATCGGAGCAGACCTGACTGCGAGAAAGGCATGTGGTTAGAATAGCTACACTGGGAAGCGCTCCGTTTCAGAGGGAAGCACGTATGTACGATTACACTTAAGATTCCTCAACGGCTTCAGTATTTCAGTCTATTTTCCGTGATCGTGACACGTGGAAGACAGAAGTGGCCAATGGCCCTTTATTCATTCATGTGAACACCTGCGATGCCTGCTAGTTTTCATAGTTTTTGTTTAAAGAAAGACACCGTCCATTTTTACTTTTCATCGGTTTAGTTGGTACTACTGCCTGTAGAAGCCACGGCAACTTTTTTTGACTGGGAAATTCTGGTTTCAGTCTGGATATTTATCATTAATGAAGACATCTGTGGTTCTGTCTTTGGTGCCAAGTTAATGTAGTTAATAAACAAAAAGTCGAGGTCCTGTGGTCCAAGCTGATATGAGGCTCCCATTTATAACTAAATGGCAAGTGTAGTGCTGTAACAAAAATGTGCAGTTGAACTAAAGTGGTCAGTTTAGGATACTTCTCATTTCAGCCTTTCTCTGTGTAGTGTAACTTTTACTGGCTTGGCTTTCCAGAACTATTGGTTCAGGGCTGCCCAAGCAGATCAGCATTTCATATCTGAAGATGTATTCATTTTTAGAAATGTTTATAATGATACTGGAATATTCAGTTATGACAGTGTGGCGCACTATGTTCTCCCAAGTAAACTGACCGGGGACAGCACTAAATTCAACTGATTGAACTGCAGCATAGCTGTAATGGTGAGCATATGCAAGAACCTGACGTATCAAGACATCAATATTGTGGGAATTAGCTGGTCAGGGTTAGTCCGCTAGTAGTGAAAGCGTAACGTTAAATGAGCATGTGCCTTGCTAGTGCTGTTTTTCTGTTCTTTTGAATTACCACATGGTTATAGTGTATATATAGTGGCTTTTTGTCACAGAATAGGGGTTTTGGGCTATCTAAGCTGCAGATCTCCAGTGTTCCTCGAACATATACCAACGTCAGAGACAAATGTAAAAAATGCATGAGGGTGTTTTCTCATTAGGACGACGAGGATTAAGAATAAGGATTCAACAGCACATGGAGTATTCTCCACCGAGGACTCATTGTGTGGTCATCCATTATGCACAATGTGATCCGCTTTTACAAAATGTAAGCGCTAAGTGGGGGTGGCAGGGTCAACCAGCTCTCATGCGCAACATGTATGTGTGTGCGAAAGGGAACGCTGACATCTGTTCTCTTGCCACGGCTTGTCATGTGCCCGCGTTGGGTTAAACTAAGTCGTGGAGTTGTCTCTGCACGGTCTTCTTCAGCGACATGAAGGCATTCTATAAGAAACGCCACGTGTTGCTCTAATGACCGTCTACAGCGTGGCCATTCCCTGCCATGTGTTTGTCACTCTGGGTATCCTTCATAAGTTCCTTTAGCAAGGATAAGATAAAAAGAGACATGTTTCAGCTCCAGATTGTCATGCATGCAGATACAGTAGCCAGCACCATCTTTATTAATTACCATTGGTTGCTATGGCGATAAGAGTTGGCTTCAATTATTATTGCTGCTACACTGCGTTATCTTGTGAATACAGAGCTGATGGGCACTGTGTGGGGGCTTTACGTTTCAGAAGTTGGATGCCATGGTCAGTACTGTGTTTTTTTTGTTGGGCCTTTCAAACCTAATGCTATCTTTAGTTTTCTAGATGAGAGCACAACCCTCTTTTGTCCCTACTGTGGAGATTAGAGGTCACCTAAAGGGGGTTGCATGACAGGATACGGTTCCACAGTCGTTCGGCAAACTGGGAGTTGTGGCTGAGCTGGAGTCACCTTGGTCTTGGGTCTCAGCAGGCAGGAGATTGAAAAACTTCCCACAGAGACACACAACACTGCTTGTGAAAGTAGGGCACGGGCGAGTTGGCCATGAATGGGGAATAGAGCTGACGCCGTAAGCCCTGCCTAACGTTGGTGCGCCTATGTAAGGGGAATATGGTATATGGCTTGGTCCACCTTACTTGCAGTTAGCTCTCTCAAGAGCCAGCAGAAATAGATATAGCTCATATTAACCAGACGTCATGCTCAGGTTTTACTGCCCTGATGTGCGACACTTTTCGTCAGAAGCTCTTTCCACTTACCTGGGCTTCTGAGTCGATATTTTAGTGCCAGAAGGCGGGGCTGAATCGCTTAGGGAATGTCCCATTGGCCAGCTTTTTAGACCAATCAAATCAGATTTTGGCTAACTTAAGGCCTTAAGTTCTATAACTCAAAAATATTGGTTGAACGATTAACAGTATGACATTTAAACTAGAGATCACAACGTTTGTCATCTGGCCAGCTAGCCACAGGTAAAATAACTGTTATTTATACATAGAAGTAATGATAATTGATTTAATTTCAGCTACATATTGACTAAATAGTTACACGATTACATGATATTATTTGTAATAGTTGATACATTGCATGATGCTGTAATCTAATAGATTAATACAGTAATAAATCAATAAAATAAAAGACGGGTTAATATTTGCTCATTATGATGTCTTTAGGCTTGATTTCTGCCAATACAGTACGTAATAAGACAACTAATTAACGTGGTAACTCTGGCTGAGGCCCTTGTTGTCTTTACAGAGACGTACAAATTGCTTTAGTGGTGGTGGGGCAAGATCATGTGTTATTTAGGGCATTAGGCGAGCATCAACTGTAAACAGATTGTATTTCCTGATTACAGTGATGATAAATTGGCTTTCTGTCCAGCACCTTTGCGATTTGCTTGTACAATGCGTGCAGTGGTTTCAGTG
This sequence comes from Hiodon tergisus, assembly GCA_025775045.1. NCBI lineage: Eukaryota > Metazoa > Chordata > Actinopteri > Hiodontiformes > Hiodontidae > Hiodon > Hiodon tergisus. The sequence goes on along the minus strand of JAOVYW010052949.1, from coordinate 15,284 downwards.
TTGCACTGGCTTAAGACCAACTTGTAACACAATAAGACAAATGGGACAATCATTGAGTGCATACACAATTTGGCTGTCTCAGCGACGTTTGGGACTTTAGACATTTAGAAATCGCCGAGTTGCTCAGCTATGCTTAAAAACCATTTCAGCTGGCTTCTTAAATGAAAGGTGTGATTCAATAATAATTTAATACTATAATTAAGTAATATTTAGTTAATGCGACACTGCCTCAATCCTCTCACATCTGGCTGATGAGTTTCATTGCTTTTTACGCTAAAATGCATATGGTTTTGGCTGAATTAAAAGGCAGACATTGGTAAGTTGACCGGTCCGCTATTTTAGCCAATGCTTCCGCAGGTTTATGTGCAAGTTTACGTGCAGCTGGTTGTCACGTGTTAGCATGACCGTAAACAACTTCGGTTCCAGGCACTCTGGCTGGTGGCCCCTATCTGTTTCAGCCTGTGAGTCCGCAGCCAGAAAGCACGCAGCAGACTCTGGGGACACGGCTCGGTTACCTCCCTTCACAGGGCGATGGTGGGCAGCTCCTTAACCGCCCCGTAGACACTGGCTTTTAAGCCCCAGTTTACCTTCCCAGCCGATTGCTAATCAGCTAATTAGCCTGAGAATGCACCGGAATTAGACGCAAAATTGAACGCGACTAAATCAAATCCCCATATTTCTTCCCAATTGTTTTTTTTCCCCTTCTTTTCTTCCAGTGAGACGCAATAAATGGTGTTCACTAGAAGTCAGATTTTATGCAGTTAACCGGTGCATGCTGAGCTGGAATTTTTTTGGCGATTGTATAGCTTCCCGTTTAGCCAATGTTTTAGTTTCCTGGCTTGCTATTTTGTGCTGTTTTCGCCCCGTCCCACATCCAATAGCTAGCTAACACTGCGCCCAGCGTTTCCCCCAAAAGCATGCCAGTGTCGAGTTCTTTGCACTCCGTTTAGAAATGAGAGCAAGCCTGTGCCATTTTTATAGTATCGCCACCATGACTGATGGCATGTGTGCCAATAGCTTTGCAACGGTGGGGCGTTTCCTAATGCCAATTATAGTAAACATGTGGACTGGGATTTATCAAACAAAATGCACATGAAAGCCCCAGCAAATCCGGTGTCTGCCAGTTATAATGAATCCGGTCGGGATTACATTTTTGTTGTGCCAGAACCCTTCTAATAAGAAGTCATGAGCATGTGTTATCTACTGTCGGAGTTCCGTTTCGACTTCCTGTGCCATTTCTGTGCACAACGAGGTGTCTTTTTATTATGTTTGCCTGATGGTTAATGTCTCTTACAGGACAAATACCCCAAACACACAGCCAAAGCCACACCGGAATGGCCTAAAAACAAAATGGTGTCTGTCCTGGCATGGACCAGTCAAATCAATCCAATCCCAGACCTCAATCCAATGGAATGTTCGCCTAAGTCGGAGGCGTGTCCAAATGTCCGAATTCTGGTAAATTTCCATGCAATAAATTATTTAATGTTTTCATTTTATCGATTTCTCTTCACTTTGACCTTATGGAGTTTTTTTTGCCTTGATCAGGGGAGATTTAAATTAAATCTTAATTTAATCCATTTTTATTCCAACACAATAAAATGTGGAATAAGAACTATGTACAGTCATGCATTCACACACACACACACACACACACACACACACACACAATGACTCATGGAAGTTTTCGTCCATCATTCAATATTGTCCCATTTTATTGAATCCAATCTTGCCACGTATTTTTATACCTGATTTAAGCTGGAACTTATAGTTAGGTCAGTCCAGTGTAGCTGAATGTGTTAGAAATAAACCTTTCAACCCCCGGCAAAAACAAAATACAGTACCTGAGTCCACAGGCAATATTTTATCAGGCCATATGATTGATTTACTCCTATTCAAGCAGGTTTTTTAGTGTCATATCAAATGGATGTGCCCGTCTCATCCTTTCATTCATCTCATGCTCGCCCATTAAAATGATATGAACTACAATACATTCCTTTAATGACCTTGCAAGTTGCTTTAGCAGATGAACATGGCAGCAGTTAATACATGACAATGTTTTTATCTAAACGGGCATGAAGGGGATATTACCCTTTGACTTCAGACATTTAGACAGCTAGACCTGAGTTTTGACTTGAACCCAAGATAAGAACATATGGTGTGATAGCTTGTAGTGGCTGTTTTGGTGGATTCTGAGCGATGCCCCCCCACAGAAAGCCAGTAAAAACCAGTTATCCCCTGATTGTACAGAACATGATTTGGTTTTTGTTGTTGTTGAATCTCTTTATTTTCTTCATACACAGTTATAGGTAATAAGTGGAGCAGTGTGTGTATCTACGTGTGTGTGTGCGTGCGTGTGTGTGTGTGTGTGTGTGTGTGCGTGCGTGCGTGCGTGGCTGTGTGCATGTGTGCGTGTGTGTGTGGCATTACTTGGGTCCGTGCAAAGAAGCAAATTGTGCCACAAATTTGGGATTATTTGCCTGCATGGCTCCCAGTAGCTTTGTCCCCTTCAGCGACAACGAGGAAGTTGCAGATCACAAGGTGATGGACACGTGTCATCATTAAAAAACAACGGAGGGCAGACGCTTATGCTCCAAAACAGGGACGACGGGGACTGTCACCCAGGCGAATTGTCCTGGTCTGCATAGATAAGTTTTCCTTTTCATTTCCAACAATATTTTGTTTTTCCTCCTACAGGTGGTATTAGTCTTTGCACTCAGCATTGGAGCCCTGGGAATATACTTCATAGACTCTTCTGAGTAAGTATTTTCATTTAAACTTTTTTCCTGTTTTTTTTTTCTTAAGGTTTTGCATTAGATGACCATCCTGCTAATTTTGTGCACTACACATAGATTGGTGCAAATCTGTTAGCTGTTGCTTCTGTCGGAATTGTGTTATGTTAGTCATCATTTATCTTTCAATTTTGGTTCCAGGAATGCAACTTGTATTCCCAATGAGCAGCTTAATAGCTTAAAAGAATAATAGGCAGTTGAAAGTATTTGGTCGGCTTATCAAATTATTTCCCACTCTTCCAGTAAGCTATTTGTCTCGCTCTTTTCTAATTCTAACTTTGGTAAAATATTTAAATATTTAAATTATATCAATCTAGATTTGAGTTTGATCTGTGATAATTGTTATTTGCAAAAGTAACCCTGAATTGGCAGTTAAGATATTTTAAATGGCATAGCAAAAATTAAATAGAAATAATTTGTCTGGTGTCAGTTGTTGTCAGTTTAATTAGTAATTGCATTCATGTGTTATTATTTGGAAATTGTCAGAGATCATTCACACAGATACATAAACCTTTCCCTCCCCCTTATAGCTCTGCATAACCATAACGCACAATATACTGACCAGTCAAGAGTGACTTTTTCTCCTCAGTAATGTTTTCTCAAGAAATTTCCCCCAGAAATTGTTTCCTCCATAACCCAAAGTGGTGTCGTAACTGAGAAATAGAGGAAAGGAAAAGGACCAGTTATACGTCGTGTTTAGACTCATGATTAGAGCAGGGGATGAATGATTCCCAAATGCATGTGATTTGGTACCAGATTTGATGGAGGACAAGCGTTCTGAAGCGTTATCATTGCAAGTACCATGGCCATCGACTCCCCGCAATTATGATAAATGGGCTGTAAGTGTTTTGCTTTGCCTGTGTTCATGAACCAGGTTGTAAATGCTTCTGGTTTTCACATTCCCTGACTGTATGACAGTGTGTGCTACTTGTTATATAATCACAGGTATCACCCTGAATTGACTTGAATTTATATAGCAAATTGCAGTCTTCAAAATAATGAAATTCTTTCTTTCAAATCAATGAAACCAAATGATGAAAGTCTATATTAAGGCCAAAATACCACTGTGCATTACATTTCTCATAACTGGTATTGTTGTTAAATGGTATTAATTAGCTTTGAAGACACTCTCATCCAGAGCAACTTCCATAGCCTAGTTTTACGCTTTCCCTATTCGTACAGCTCGGTATTTTCTTGAGCAAATCCCAGTATGTGTCTTTGGTCCTTCCTGGGGCTTGGATCTGTAACCTACTGGTTAAACACACCAGGGCTTTAAACACGACCGTTAAAAATTTAGTTAATAAGTGTGTATTTTTAGAAATGTATTTTGCAAAGGGAATTCATTTAAATTTGTGCAGAATTATTATAATGTTTATTCTAACTTAACTTATATTGTATGCAAACTGAATTTATAAGCCCTTATAAGACAAATGCAAAACAGACTGTAAGCTTTAACTAACGCACAGGCCTTTTATTAATTTTTTCATTTCAACTATACATGCATGCATACATACACAATTACCAGCAAATTTGACTTAGTTTTTTTTTTTAATTCCGCCCTAAAGTCAGGTGCTTTGATTTAGTTCTTTTCAAGCTCGTCCCGAAGGACATTTTGCATTTTTGTGAGTGTTGTAAAGCTTCGTTTTGACTCCAAAGAAAGACTTCCGATTTGTATTTTCAATAGCTAGAGATTCTCGTGTCTCGTCAGTTTTTTTCCGAGCTTTGCATATCCTTTGTTGTGCGTCTCGGTAGACTCTAAATAAAGCCCTCTCTGTTGGCCCATGGATTCATAATGGGAATGACTGTTCAGCCCCAAGTCTTAACACTCCAGGTTCCCTTTTTTGTCTATTTTAAGTATGTGGGCCTTTAATGACCCGACTGGCGTCACAAAGAAAACTTGTGTTATTTATAAAAAATAATATTTGCAGATGTGTGCGAGTATGTAAAAAAAAACAGGGCTGCCACGAAGGTTCGTATTTAAGGAAGTGTAACGTTTGGAAAGGTCTAGACGAGCAGTGAAATCGAGGTGTTGGTGACCCCTCATTACCTATTCATAATTTTAGCATTGAACGGTCAGTTTCAATAACTAACCAACCGAAGTGGTTGACGATTTATCTGGAGAGGTCAGGCCTTGTGTCCTGTGGCGATGGCCGTAAATGGGTTCTAGAGGGGCATTACATTAACCTGGACAGGGTGAGTAAGTCCTCATTTAGATTCCTACATCAACCGTGTATGGGAAGTCACCTCTTTCTGAGTCATTGTTCTGCCTTGTCACAAAATGAATATGAAACAATGGCATTATCTTGATGTTATATAATACCATATATGCTCTTATTTAATGTGCAGTTGCTGAAAGTGAGCTTGTCGGGATGTTAATGTACGATATAGATAGGTGCAATGTTTGTGTTAATTTATGTTGTAGGTAGTTTTAATTTTGTACGTTTACTTGTTTACTGGCTAAGCACACTTTGCAACCCGACAGCATCCAGCATCTACTGCTAGTTGTGTGCAGGGGTTATAGAGAAGCATGGCTGTTTACTGCTGTGTTTCAGAGCCCCCCAGCTGCTTGTCGGATTTACATGGACACCTTGACAATGATTCCATATGTGCGTCTCGAAGGGAGGACGTTAAGTGTGTTGACATTTGTTGCAGAAGGTGCGGCGTTGTTTGAGAGCCAAAGGAAATCGATAGAGTGAAATTTGAGTCCTAGAGAAGGGCACATCCCGGCTTGAGGAGAAATAAAAACATTATGGATCGTTTGGGACCTTAAAGTTGCCCGAGAGTCCTAAATCATTCTAATTTTAGCAATAACGTTTGGCCGTAAATCATCGCCATTAATCTCTGTCCCAGGGGGCCGCGGCAGGCCCAGTAATGTAGGTTTCGGCGCGGAGGAGGCGACCCATGTTCACGCAGCACGGGCCCAAAGCTCCGCCTGGCCAGGAACGAAAGCCTGTCTCCGGTTCCTTCTGCCTTCAGCTTTCAGTATGGTTACATAGCCCCGTAGCCTCACAAGAACAGTCAATTATTCAATTAGCATTATCATATTATAGCTTTGATCTAATATCTAGTCTTATATAAACCTCCGCACGTTCTATTCTGTCTGCTGCACGTGCTTAATTTCTCACCGCTGCAGTGCGTCTGGTTTTCATGCGGAAATACCTTTCCTTTCTTTAGTTAGCATTTTGCAGCGTGTAGACATGTGAATATAAGACTTAGCGTGTTGGAAATGTACTCTGTTATCATTGAAATGATTTGGAAATCTCTGCCTGGCTTTCATATGCGTTATACCAGGGCAGGGGAGGTTAATGTGAGGTTTGTTTTTCCCCCCTGAAATAGACCTAGCTGTTCTTTTAAATTGTCCTGGGGGATATTAAAACGGTGCATTGACACTGCAGGGTGTCCTCAGGAATAGAATCCTTTATGGTAAATAGCCCAGAACACTAAGAGCAGCTAGACCGTCACTGAGCAGATGACAAGGCTCCAAATCACAATGGCACTGCTATAGGACCGAGACCTTGGTCTATATTAACCAAGACCCTGGTCTATATTAACCAAGACCCAGGTCTATATTAACCAAGACCCAGGCTGTATATGAACCCCAGACCCAGGCTGTATATGAACCCCAGACCCAGGCTCTATATGAACCCCAGACCCAGGCTGTATATGAACCCCAGACCCAGGCTGTATATGAACCCCAGACCCAGGCTGTATAT
>JAOVYW010052939.1:12753-23809 GCA_025775045.1 Hiodon tergisus | reverse complement strand
TCTTTAGAACGACCCATTCTTTCACAAAGGTTTGTAAAGGCAGACTGCATGGCTAGGTGCTTGATTTTATACACCTGTGGCAATGGGACTAATTGAAACACCTGAATTCAATGATTAAGTGGTGTGGCCTAATACTTTTGTCCATATAGTGTATCTATCCCACAGTTTACTTATTGTGTGCGTGATTTAGGTGGTGAGTAATTACAGAATTATCCAGTACTTGCCTTCAGAATACATAAAGAGAAAGGAAAATCTGCTAAAAAAAAATCTATCTACCGTCACAGGTTGCCCAGGATCATATCCACCCACTGACCCAACAGAACGGCCAGAAATAGGAGGTGCATGAATTTTGTTTCACAACATGGTTAATAGTAAATATTTACTTGCTCTGGACTGGTGAGCACATTTGCATATTCCAGGAACTGCACTATCCGGCATAGATAGCATTATTATCCTACCTTCACCCACTACAGTAACCTGCACAAGCAACCAAAAGCAGGTGAGGCCACCATGACTCCTATGTCCCTCCTGTTATAACCTTCTCAATGTCCTGACCACAGGTCAGCATCGGGCTGCAATAATAAGGGGGTCAGTAATACAAAAAACCATGCACAACAAAATCACAAAATACTAAATGCCTGTGCCTTGGCTAAGAGCGTCCCCGACAGGCTGAGGACACAGGGAACCACACAGTGAACCTCACTCCAGGCTGCAACGCAATCACAAGGTGACAAAGAACCGCACCACACACAACAACAAAAACACAAGGTGACAAAGAACCGCACCACACACCACAACACAAACACAAGGTGACAAAGAACAGCACAACACGTCACAACACAAACACAAGGTGACAAAGAACCACACCACACACCGCAACACAAACACAAGGTGATAAAGAACCGCACTTTACGCCACAAAACAAACACAAGGTGACAAAGAACCGCACCACACACCACAACACAAACACAAGGTGACAAAGAACAGCAACACACACCACAACACAAACACAAGGTGGCAAAGAACCGCACAACACATCACAACCCCAACAGAAGGTAACAAAGGAAGGGAGAAATAGTCCCAAAAAAATAAAACCAAGAAGTCTGTACAGTAGAACCCTGCTTCCAGCCAGCTCACCTCCTGTTTTGGCCCTCCCCGGACTTCCTTTTCAAGAGCAAACTATTGCGGAAGCCTGGGAGAGACACCCAGTCTCCAACCAAAGAAAAAATGAATTAAGCCTGCATATTATTTGTTGACACTACCATCCTGGGTCAAATATAATATAATATAGTAATTTACAGGCATTCGCTTGTCTTTTAACAGCCTGAACATTTGTTTCATGACTAATCCAATCTTGAAAATATAGCTTTTACGTGTTTCTGTTATTCTAATGAATGCCGCAGAACTACAGACAAATGGTGAGGTTCTCGGAACTACTGGTGGGATGGCTGATTTTGGCTTCAGAGGGTCACATTTTCACCAGAACTAGCACCTCTGAAAGAGAACACAGAAGCGGGTGTCACTTCATGAGATCTGTGCGTGGCGTCTTGTTGGGTGTCTCACATTGCCGCCGAAAGAATAAATTATAATTTACAAGATGAAAAGCTTTGCTGTGCTTTGTAAAATGGCCAAGGGGATGAGAAAAAAATGTGAGTGCATATTAAATCTCTTGGACACTGGAGATTTTTACAGGAAGAACGGAATGTTCCCTTTGTGTGGGCTCCAGAACATTCAGCATTGCAGTAAATGCATTTCCAAACCTTTCACAGTCTTTAGGAGCATTGTGATTTTCCTTGACTACGCCGTTCTCATTTATTTCCTTCATTTAGAGCCTTTAAAAAAAAAAAAAAACATTTTCAGGCCCTTGACGGTGTTCTTTGGTTCTCACTTCAGGACAGCTGTTAAACGTTTTTGCTTTGAAGTCTGTTTTTAAAGTCTGCCCGGCTCAACGGCTCGTGTTCACCTCGCCCACCTCAAGTGTTCACACAACTGCAGAGAGGCAGTGCCCCACCGTCGAGGGTGCTGGTGTTATTTGGGTGATGAATAGCCGTTAAAAAAAGAAAACAAAAAAAAAACTGCCAGTCCACCGTGGTCCAGGCCTGTGGATTAATTAGCCGTTTAGTACAGTCAAGCACTGAGCTGGCCCAAGTCGAACCCCACAGCTAATTGCTTAAAAAGCTGCCCACAGCCAGGACTTAGAAAGTATTGGTGTAAACTAGGATTGTGATATTATTTCGGTGAGAGAACATCGTGATGTATTCCTCCAGAAATGTTTATTTCAAATTGTCTCCATTTTTGTCCATTTGAATACTTCAGGCCTACGCTGCTTGATGACAGAGGGGACCGAATTCTGTCAGTAGCCTTCAGCGTGGACTGAGAATGCGGTGGATCCTGCCAAAAGCCGCGCTGCCGAAATATGAAACAACTCAGATCGTCTGGAACTGGCCAGACAAACTGGGAAAAAAAAGAAAAAAAGAAAAAAAGAGAAAAAAATTAGTTGATGACACAAATATGGAGCTTGCCACTCAGTCATCCAAGTTGTTGGCAAATCAGTTAGCTGTGAAACCCAGAGTAAAAACAAAACAGTTGGATTGGCCTGGCTATCGCAAGATTATCCAAACAGCCCTCAGCTGGAGAGATGAAGCACAGTGAAGACAAGACTAGTGCTTTCTTCATCAAGACGTATGCTGGGTCGTGTGTCAATGCCGTCGGTCTTTGGGTAAAAATATAAATTTTGCATGGTTTCCTGAAAGGAATGTAGCCCACCTTTGTGCTACAACAGCCATTACTTAATGTTGCAGAATTCTGAGAGCAGAGAGTGTCTGTAATTAAGCAGTTAATTGCAATGTTGTTCTTGATTAGCTTTGGGGGATGGGAATGTTTAAACAGGCTGAGATGTTGTGTACACTTCAGAATCATTTACAGAAATTGAAGCTAATTTAGCTGTCTGTGCCTATTACAGCATTAATTTAATTTGGGTTGCTTTTAGCTCATTAACACATCTAATTAATTCGTTGACATCACTATTAAGATGTCTCTTTGAAATTGGCGTCTCCTGATAATCAGGATGGAAGGGGCTGACAGATCGAGCGAGAAGCGGACTGGAAAATAATAATTAAAAAGAAAACTCAACCGAAGAATTTCCTGTCCGTGGCACGAGGCTGTGTCAATCATGAGGATAAGGGGAATTCAGGGCTTTAAACCGTCTATATTCATAAAAATTCACTATGGTTGCTAATGGTTTGGGTTTTTTTTTTGATGGATGGGGGAATTAGAAAATTAAAAATACGTTCATTGTTGTAACTTTGACTGAGGTTACGTTGGTGTTGTTTGTCAATCAGCAAACAGGTGCGGCGGGCAGCTGAGGAGAGCGTTCGACTGATGCGGCACGCTAATGAGCAGGTGATCCGCGGCCCTGGCGGACACCCCAGCCCTGTCTATCAACGGGTCTTTCCTCTACCGACTGCCCGACTTTCACATAGGCCCCCCGCCCCCCCGATCCCAAAGGTGAGCCCAGAACTGAAAAACATCAAGCAATGGAATGCTTGAACTTCACTTTTTCCAGAACGTGATTAATTCTGTTATGCATTTTCAGTAAGTACACGCTGAAATTATCGGATATTAAGAATGAACCATATTCAGTTGGCCGTCTTAACACACATGATACAATCAGGAGAACATAACAGCCTTTGTCACGGCCACAATTTTATGGTAGTGCTTGAGGTGACTTACGATCTATGGTACCCGCGTCTATTATTATTATGCTATTGCTGTCATTGCTATTATTTTATGTTAATATTTATGTATAATGAAATACTTTGTGACTACTGTTTAAGGCTATGTAATGTCTGTTAAACTTCCTTTGTCAACCCTATTTGAATGTTGATGTTGATGAAATTGTCTTCCCGTCGAATTTACTCATCATACTCATTAAATCAAAACATTTACAATTAGATACAAATGAATGAAGAAGTTCAAAATAAGTCAATCGAATGGAATTTTACTGAATCTCAAAGAAAAGGCAAACTGCTGATGGACACAACTAGCCTGCCAGATGCTGAAGCTTGGGTTTCACCACTGTTAACAAATGGCCAGAAGTGAGGCCTGTGGTTTATATCCCTGCTTACAGATGCTTTGTGCAACTCATGTAGTAACGTGTAGCTATTCAAAATGGATAATTACTGATTTGTGCATTTTCTGTCTAGATTCTACTTGTTGTTGATACAATCTTCTTCAAATAAGAAATACAACCGAACAATATCATATTTATGGCCTGTCAAATCCCAATGACGGACAGTTGTGATTAATATATTTATTGCTTTTTTTGTTTAGAAATAGAATCAGGCTCAGCAAAAATCAGCAAGAGGCCTGCTCTCTCCTTCTCTCTCCCTCTCTCTCTCCCTTTCCCTCTCTCTCTCCTCCCTTCTAGGCCAGGGAAATGAGTTTGTGATTAGAAACGATTACTTTGTAAGGGGGTCTCACCGGATCCATCCAGCAGAGCTCACAAATCAAGGAGCAGACACGCTTTTACTTACTCAATGGATAAATCAATGGCCGACCTCTTAGTTTCTTTAAAAGCCTGGTTTATTTCCTGGCATCCTCTGGCATGAAAATCAAAAAGGTGTCTGTTTAGCACTTCATTAAACACTTCCTTTAATGACAGCCACCTGGGAGAACTGTTCTTTGCGTCACGCGTAAAAGCAATCAGCTGCTGCATCAATTAACCCCTTTCTCCCGGGAGGGCCATTAGGAGCTAGAACACCCGTTAAAATTGCATATGGTTGCAATTAAGCTTGAAATAGTAAAAGAGGCGATAGGGTGGCTTATTTGGACACCCGGAACATAGATTTTTGCATAACTCATGTGCACACTCATATGCATAACTCATATACCCACACACACGTGCTCACGCGATTAATAAGACAGTCACGCGTCTTATTAATTCCTTTTACGTTTTTACTCCAAGCACTAGCAGTGAATAAAGACAACGAATTTCACCCGACAGATACGTTCGTTTTTTAAACGGAACAAACAAAAACAGTTCTGGAACGTTCTCAATTTCATTCTTATGAGACGGTCGGAAGGCTTTCGTTCAGTCACTAATGAGGGCTCTTGCAAGTCTGAGATCCTCCGTCCTTGCTTGGGAGGTCTTAAAGAAGCCCCAGTCATATAATCTTCACTAGCAACTCTAACGCAATAGGGAGTCTTTTAATAAAAGCTGGCCTGAGACAGAAGCAGTTGTCCGCGAGGCTAGTGTCACTGCTAGAGCAATAGCAGTCACAGCCCTTTGGAGAGCTGTTGAAATAGTATATTCTTCATGGCTATAGGCAAGCACCAGCCAGAGCACAAACATGTACTGTTAATCCTTATTAGAGGGGCCATGAACTACAGTGTGTAGGCATCCTATTGTAATTGTACTGGTTTTAAAGGGGCCAAGCACTACAGTGTTTAGACATCCTATTGTACTTGTACAGATTTTACATTTTTTTTATAGATCTAGATCTGTATCTATATATATATATATATATAGATTGTTACAACCCCCCGGGCCCCCCGGGTCTAGGCAGTGTCGTTACTTGCAGGGTCGATGAAACCACCAAAGGGAGACCGTTTTTAAAAAGAAAACACTTTCTTTTAATATAATCGGACAGAGGTACTGAAAGGGACAATCCAAAGCCAGGGACAAAACACAGTTCCAAGGGTCAGTAGCCAAAACATAGGTTCTCATGCAGAAGTAGGTCACACACTCCTCAGGTTTGACTCCAATAAGCTCCTAAACACCACCAATCGCTTCCCCCTCAGGTATATATATATATATAGAGAGAGAGAGGGGGGGGGGGGGAGAGATTTGTAGGTCTCAAAAAATAAAAGGGGGACTGTGAACGTTGGTAAATTATGTTAGTTAATCCAAAAGTCACCTTTTATGCGTGAGTGTTTAAAATAAAAGAATACAAATACATTTATGGTTCTTTCTACGGTATACCTTATATGGGCCCTTTGTAATTTAAATGAACAGTGGTAACTGGACTGGACAAGAAATACTGGTGTCATTTAACATCCCCAACTGCCAACGCGCATTTTTCCATTTGCATTTATTTAATCATTGTTATATCACTGTTAAATAATAACCAGGAAATGAATCCTAAAACAATGTTTAAGGAATGTAGAGCATAGAGACATTGTTGAAACAATGAGACTTTAAAACAGCTCTTTTCAACCTGCGGCCCATTGGGACTAATTGGGCATAATTGTGCGTAATTGTGCGACGCAATCACATTCATGTGCTTATTGACATTTAACCTTTAATATGTTGTTGCTACCAATATTTTATGCGCTTACGCAATACCGTGCATTTTTTTAAAAACGCAGCAATCTAAGGTTTTTCCTGTTTGCATTTGGCTTTGCCTGGTTTCATTCAGTTTGGCATTAAATAGATTTAGTTCACATTACATATTCATACACTGGTAGATGGGTTGAGAACCACTGCTTTAAAACATTTAATTGCTCTTGATGTACTTAAACCTGCTTGTATTTTCAATAAAGTGGAAGATTTTGTCTAATCCGTAGTGGTTTGATTGAATCAAGACCTATATTTTTTCCTTTTTTTTTTTTTTCAATTATAAGACACAGGACAACCTATTGTTTGTTTGAAATACACCAAAGAACAAATCAAAAGTAATAATAATAAAAAAAGATTAACTAGGATATTAAGAACAGAGTTAATGTTCAGGAACTAATAAGACAAACAACAACAAAAACAACATGATTGTTGCTCTCGAGCACAGGCTGATGTAAGCTTTTAAATAATTAACAAGTCTCTGTCTCTTCCCCCTAGAGGTTAGACTTCTGGTCTCCACCCAATTCTCAAACAGTTAATCACTTTGTCATTAAAAGGCCAAGGCACACATTTAAGAATGTCAGCCTCCTTCCAGGCCAAACTCTGTCTTAGACTTCTTTTCAATTAATCCTAATTGGTTGCTGACACAAGACGTTAAGAGGAAGATGAGGCATTTTCTCTTATTTATTTCTTAATTTCTCTTTTCACCATGGCATTAGTCTACTTATTTGCTCTGTTTACTTATGAGAACTAATCCAATTAAGTCAACAAGGGCACTCAGAACTGCTTCGGAAGTGTGGGATGCGGGAAGGGAGGGGGCAATAGTTCATTTATTGCCAGCTTCAGACAGCTGGCTGTGAACAGCTGCAATGGCACTGGGAGCGTGTGGAATGAAACCTGCGCGTTTTTCCCGCGCCACGCATGCAGCTGGCATGTGCGGACGCGTGTGTTTGCATGCAGACTCAGTAGATGCACTCCATGACCAGTTTTGTTTCGGGCACATCCGTCCTACTCTGGGTCGAAACCACTTTTGCCTACGGAACGGCTTGAATTTCCTGAAAGGTGTCGGAAATGTTCCACAGGGATGCTGGTCCATGCTGATGCGATGGCGGAGATTGGATGGCAATACATTTATGCTGCAAACAGCTCGTTCTGTTTCATCCCGCAGATGTCCTATTGAGTTGAGACCTGGGGACTGCGCCGGCCGCATGAGTAAACCAAACTGCCTGTCATGTTCCTAGAACCATTCTGAGACAATGTGTGCTTATGACGAACTGCATAATCCTACTAGAAGCATCGACGTGACAAAGGGAAAATTGTAACCATGAAAGCATGCACCTTTGCAACAACGTTCAGTTACGCTGAGGCGTTCAAACGCAGATCAGTATCAAAGGATGGGTCCAGGCAGGATGGGTCCAGGCAGGATGGGTCCATGGACTTGTTTGTGCACTTGAATGTGTGATGTTTTGTATGTGGTATGCATCGGTTTGTATGTGATATTTATCTGAATAGTGTTTGAACAAGGTATAGTGCAAAAATTATTTGTGGTGTGTGTATGTAGCTGTATGTCAAAATAAAAACGATCCTATTATGGCCTCTGCGAATAACCACTGATCAGTCATATTTGCTATAGCTAAAGGAATGGGCAGCTCTTATAATGAGGATGCTGCTCACGGGGCAGTTTTTTGACCCCTCAAAAACCCATGAGGCCATTCCTGGTTCCCGATATACAGGCCATGAACTTTGACCTCTGTGGCAGACACTGTCGGATGACAGTCCATTTTAATCCGTTACCCTTCACTAATTGTTTGTCAGTGGTTGTCCTAGTTGTGTATCTCCACATATTATGTTGGTTGGGTATGTTTTTGCATGGCCTCAATTATCATCGCGTTCTAAAAATATTTTCATCTGACACATACATGTATCCTGTTTCAATTCAAAATGCCTCCTCACTATTGGATTCTAAGTTCTAAGTGCCAAACAGGCTTCACTCAGGATTTTATATTTATTCCCTTTGAATTGCTTCAATATAAAGGACCCATAATATAATATATGGTCTTCGGAGGGTTTTTGATCTACCTCACACCTTAGCATCTGATTTAAAGCTGGAAAATCAAACTGGTTAAGTGACAAGGTATAGTGGAAACCCAGACACTGCGACACTAGGGGACTGGGGGTTTTTCCAGCCCCTCACAGTATGAGTCATGTTTCAGTTATTAAAATTCTGATGAGGTTTTAAAAATCTAGTTTTAAAATCCCAATTTGAAATATTACGTTTTTTCCCTAGATTTTAAAAGGGGAAATTTTCGGACTTTTGTTATTATTTGGCCTCCAACAAATTGTTTTTCTTCACCTATCTGGTTTTGCTGCGACACTTCGAACAGGGCCTGGGACATTTGCCATTTAAGCAGCTAGTCTTCCTCTAATTAGAACACAGATCAATGAAACAATTGATTTTACAATACACACAGAGATTACCAATGGTGGCATAGTTCAGGAGTCATAAACAGGGTCGTCTAATCCACTCCATTTAGAAAACGTTACATAAATATAAGACATTTAATTTACTTTGCTCCCAAAATCATATTATGAAAGTAAGAATATATAGCCTAAGCCATTATCAACACTCCTGAGATCAGTTACAGACTATTGTCAAACACGACAAAATTAAAACTAAAAGAAATGACGGATCTGCTCGTTAGAAATGGTAACTTAGCTAGTGACAAGTTAAGTTTGTTAATAAAAATATTAATACTAATTATGAAAAACAAAACCTAAACAGTACACGAAGAGAAGAGTTCGAAAAGTACAACCCGTTAGCCATTTCATTGATTATTTTAATAAAGTTAAAATGTAGGCAGAAGAGCCAAATTTTTTGTACCCAACTACCTTACTGTGTATCATACAATGAAGGAATTAAGGAAATATCTACCTCACATGAACTCTGTTATATATATATATATATATACACATAACAAAGAACAGAACAAAAAATCTGTGATTCCTGAAATAGTAAAGGAGGCATGAAGAAACTTCATTAATTTAAAACACACCAATGCATTTTGGCTATGCCTTCTACAGTGTGGTTTCTAAAATGGTTGAATCAGGCAAGGGACCTGTGTGTTCCCAGTGGTGCACATACGGCGAATCAAAACACAAGCTGTTGTTGGGATTTCAAACGCTCAATAGAAGTAGATTTTTACAAATATGACAGCATCTGACCAATAGGCAGGCGTGACCAGTATCAGTAGAAACAGTTACACATTTCAAAAAACTGAAAGGAAAATTAAACTTTGACTGGGAAAACAGTCTCTGTGGCCATTTTCCAGTTGGCGGTTCTTGCATATGGGTTTACAGAGCTGAGCAGCAGAGCAGCAACAGTTGTCCAGATGAACTTATGACTGTATGGCAACCAATGGCAGTCATGCCAAGAACAAATTAACCAATGAACCTGCGACTGCCTGACTATTGGATGAAATGTATTTTGCTCTTCTGCTAACATGTACATCTAATGAGCCCTGCTTCTGTTGTCAGGATGACCACTGAAACATTATCTGAACACGGTCAGGGGGTATAGTCTGTGCAAGTAACACCCAATACGGTTGGATGATTGTAGGGATTGTTAACCTTACTTACTTTTAATTTTTAAAAAGTGTAATGTGTTTGCTGTTGCATGTAGGAAACCCCTAGTGGTAGGTAGGGCTGTGACTATTTTCTGTTTTACTCTGTTTTTGTATTTTTGTTTTTATTTTGTTCTTTATAATCCAAAAAGAACCGGATTATGCCAAAATTGTAATTTCACTTGGATTGGTTATTTCTCTGTTTTCCTGTTACTTCAGGAACTGGACTTTGTAAAATAGTAGTGTTTTCCAGAGACATCATGTTAGATTTCATTATATACATCAGAGAATATGAGTCTTTTAAACCTGTCTCTGTAGATCTAGTCATAAGAAAATCATGGTTGGAGGGTACCAATAAGCCCATGAGTATGAGTAAGTTAAACTGAGTAATTACCAACTTACTATCCTAATAATTGAGGATATTCTGAGGCGTAATTGTATCTCACTGTGACCAATATCTTTTCCTCTTTATACTTGTGGGTTTGCCAGCGTCATTCTTTAAAAAAGATTTATTTCAGTTTTTTTTTTGTGTGAATAACATTACGGTACTAAGTATCAGGGTGGGTGGTGGCGGGTGGGGGTACTGCGTTTTAACATAGCTTACAGAATAACCCAACCGTTGGAGTGTTTGTATTCTTCCTTCAGTGCAATCCAACGGAATAAAGCAAATAGATGGGGAACATTTCCTATGTTTAACTAAGAAGAGCTGTGATATGAATTCACACATGAGAGGATTGTTGAAGGGGTGGTGGGGGGGTAGAATGAACCTTTTCCCTGTATTCTGTTTTGTCATTTGTTGGAGGGAAGCACAGCTTCGTGTTTAATGATCAGTCAATGCCCTCCCCAGCAGAGCTCAGCTGTTGGCCGCTAATTAAGTACTGGCTGGTGTCAGAGATGTGGAATATGGGGCCTGATGTTTGATGCTTGTGAGCCTTGTTTGCAAACACAGCAGAAGAATGCTTTATTACAACTACCATCACACCCAGGGCCACTACTACCATCACACCCAGGGCCACTACTATCATCACACCCAGGGCCACTACTACCATCACACCTAGGGCCACTACTACCATCACACCCAGGGCCACTACTACCATCA
>JAOVYW010052939.1:0-12653 GCA_025775045.1 Hiodon tergisus | reverse complement strand
ATCACACCCAGGGCCACTACTACCATCACACCTAGGGCCACTACTACCATCACACCCAGGGCCACTACTACCATCACTGCTAGAGGGCACATAAAGACAGAGACATTTTTATTGCGCTCGTCTAAAGAACGAATGGAAGAGACAAAGGCAGATATGTGGACAGGGTTTATATTCCAAGAGAAGACAAAGGAGAAAAGAAAAGCTATATCCCACACAGAACACTGTACAAAGAAAAAAAAACATAATGAATATTTAATTGTTTTTTTTTATTAAATCTCAAATTGATGAAGGGTAAAGTGTCAGGGCAGTGTTCATACATTGCAATTACTTATTCTAACAAGCGGGAGAATTATTTTGGGGAATGTGGAGGCTTTTCTGCATCTTAAGACCACTCCAGTTAAGTAACACCAATTAGACCGCCGTTGGCACCTTGAGGCAACTCATTAATATTGTGGATACTGAAATCACATCCATAGAACTTTCCCTGACCTCAGGCCAATGGCAGAATCAGCAGCACACTCCACCATTAAAATCACTAATGTGCTTCCTCCAGAAAACATTTTCAGTGGAAATGGAGTACAGTAATTATTGTGTGAGTGTGTGTGTGTGTGTGTGTGTGTGTGTGTGTGTGTGTTTGTTGTGTGCGTGCACTTGTGCATTGTTACGACGTACCGTTCTTGTCTGAGAAGTCTCCATGGCAGGACAAAACAGCCGAGACGCTCGAAAACGCCTCTGACAGTAACACCCCGTCTCTGCCATCTCTCCGCTCTCGTTAAACTGCTTTCAGAGGCTCAGTCCCAGATGGAAACAGGAAGTGGGCAAACACTAATTTCTTTGCTGTAGTCCTGAGGCACAAAAAAATTCTCCCCAAGGAAAATATTTAAGGAGCAGTCATCCAAGGCGCTTTCTGCCGTAGCGTGGCTGTTTTTACTGCAGACCATACAGACGAAAAACCTTTGCTCTCTGTAATGATCTGAAAGCTGCATATTTCAATGTAAACATTTCCAGTTTGAACTGGATATAGATGTGTAGGATTAATCATACTTGTTTTCCATATTTTAATTTTATATTAAGTTCAATCATATGAAACGTGGGATTAAATTTCTCTATGTGTTATGAAGAAATTACTGTGCGATATAACATGGCGCTTTTATAAAATAGTTACGGGGAAATGAATCACGTTTTTTCCACCAACCATGATAGGAAGCACACGTGCACATTCTACAGGGGGTGGACAAAATAATGGGAACAAACTAACGAAAAAGGATTTGTATTTTGAAGCAACCAAATCGCAACTGAAAAGGATTGCACGAACATGTTTCAAATGGTTTTCAAGTACTAATTACAAACACATTTCTGCTATAAAGGAAGTCTTAAAATCAACAAAATTACATGTGAAATCCTCAAGCAACATGAGGGAGCTAACACAATTTTAAAGATGTCAAATAATTGGTGCCCAGATTGCAATTGCATCAGTCACAGAAACGGCAAAATGACTAAATGTGTAAGGCGAACTACGTCAAAAACCTTGACCGCGTACACCATAAAACAAAATAAAAACGCACATAACAATGACCACAGAACTGAATACATAGCGCTTTGACACAGTCTACACGCAAACTGGACATTGTGAGCTTCACAAAGCGAAATCATTGGTAGCAATTCCATTCGGAAAACCTGCTTGCAACCAATGTCAATACGCAACAACCCCTAACCTGGTGTACTGAGCACAAAAACTGCACTTGTGAGCAGTATATTTGGAGAAAGCCAATGGAAGCCTTTAACCCACACTTCCCAGCTGTTGAACATGGCGGTGATCTGGTTAGGATATGAGCAGCCATGTTGTAGGAATTATTGGGTCTGCTAATTGATCTGCATGGTATAATTATGACCAATGGGTTTTAGACGACCAGGTGCACCCAATGGTGCAAAAATTGTCTCCTCAAGATGTTCCTGTATGCCAACACAATAACGCCCCCATACACACTGAAAAACTGATTCAAGAGTGGTTTCATGAACACCAGGATGAAGTCAAACACTTTCTATGGCCTCCCCAATCACCAGATCTGAACATCATTGAGCCTTTCTAATGTGCAACGTAGTGTAAGTGCAGAGTAGATTTCCACCTCCATCATCTCTCAAAGAGCTGGAGGTATTCCATCTTGAGGAATGGTCCAATTCCTTACTATAATACGGCTCAAAACTTGTATGAAAGTATTTTCCAAGACAGGCTGAAGCTGTTCTGAAGGCAATGGGCAGTCCAACTAGTTAATACTAGTTAATATATATTAATATTTTATTATATATATATAAATATTTTAATATAACTTTTTCTACCTCTGCAGGTAAAAGCAGTGGAGGTAGGGCCATTGATAGCCTGTCTATAAGTAAGATAATACGTTTTGGCCTACTTTAACCAAAGAGACAGCCCTACATACAAAATACTGTTTTGTCCCTTAGTTAAACTGGGTTGCAGCTCCTTCTGTGTCCAGCAGATGGCAGGTTCCCCTCTGTCCTGGTTCACCCTAATGGGGCAGTCTGTCAGAGTTCTCAATGAATTTCCTATTCTTTTCATCACTTTCTAATGTCCAGCTGCTCCTGTCAACACCTTCCCATAGCGTGTAATTCACCGACACACACTGGCAGCTGAGGCCCCTCTGACGGACTTAAGGCCGGCATCCACTGTGGGGACGCACCCCTGAGCACAAGTGTGGCTAATCAAGAGGAACTCCCCTTCAAAGAGGGGGGACGCACACCAACAGATTGACTCCAAGTTCCCCCATAATTATCTCAATTATCTCCCAGCAGCCCCTGTGTCACCTCCTAACACTAAAGGGAAACAGCGGTGCCTAATGAAAATAGAAAAGTGTCTTTCTGCGCATAGCTCCAGCATCCTCTGATATATTAACGATTCCATTTGAGACCGGCAGCAGAGGCAGCATTTGTTTAAATGGCTCTTGGAAGACAAGGTTTTTCTGCGCTTCGTACATTAAACTCACTGAAAATGGCGGTGTTGGGAGCGCGTTCGCGCGCTCGCGGTCGTGTGCGGGGGGCTGGGGGCAGCGCTTGATTATTTCTTCGGTGGTCGAAAAAAAAAACAAGTCCCGGAGGAAGATCCCGAGGCCTTCCAAATTTTATTAAAGGCTTGCTTTAGCTGATTACTCGGAGCAAAGAGCACGGCCGCCGTGCTCAGAGTGGAGCCCTCACACGGGTCATGTTTAACATGTCCACAGGCAATCAATTCACCTTCACCCCTCGTAGCTCTTCAGCTCTCCCAGCATAAGCTAGCCTTAATAACCAGGCAAGGGTGAATTACTGATAAGGCATTAGTGTCTCTGACCTTTACATCCTCCCCTCTGTATAATGGGGGGGGGAAAGTTTTTTTTTTCTTTTTCTTTTTTTTTGGGAGAAAAATGTCTTTCAATGTAGATTTTAAAGCTGCTTCATTAGGTAACGTATCATATTTGAATTTCTGTTACAATATATTGGATCACCATTGAAACTTACTGAAAATGTCTAGTCATAGCAACAACAAAAAAACATTTTCGGAAAGCTTGTTTTGGTGGTGTGTATTAAAAGGTGAAATGCAAAGAATTGCGATGAAAACCACACACACACACACAAAAACAAAAACTATATACAAACACTATGAACAACAAAAATATATTTAATGGATGTCTAATATGAACCATTCCATGCATATTTACAGAAATATTTACTTTTTTCATTAGGGAGTGCCACATAAAGAGGCATAATATGGGCTATAGTTTAAACTTGGAATATACACAATCATTTTTAAAAGCCGTGGGAGGAAAGGCAATAAGTATCTTGAAGGAGCGATGTAATTGTTCTCTCTCGTGAAAGGTGACCAACACCATTGTGTTGGTTCACTCTGATAAGTGCGTGTATGTTTTCCACCGAGCAAAGCTGGCCGTTCCGTTTCTCAGGGACCGCGGTGGATGCCAGTGTCTGTTACAACCACTGGTTGCCAGGCGTACTGAAAAGATGAACGTTTGCCATCATGGCCAATTACAGTGTGAGTGGGAGCACTAACACTGGAGTTAGGAATGTGATACTGCTAAAGAAAGCTGTGCTTGGTTGGGGTCAGGTGCTGAAATGTAAAAGCTTCCTGGTACTTTGTAGATAATTGAAAACCCAGTTTTCCAAGTGAGAGGACCAGTGTATAACGTGGGTGGAGTTAAGAGGTAGAGAAGCCCCCCCTGCCCCCTTCCTTATGTAAATTAATGGGAAATGTCTTGGAGAGTATTTTACATAAATATTTAAAGTAAGTTCTTCTGTTAATGCCTAGGAAAGGCCCGTATCACTCTTACATGGGTTGGTTTAGATGGGTTGGTTTAAACCATTTCCTTGTACAGACCTGTACCTGATCCTGGCGTAACAATTACAGTATCTTGTCGTCAATCCCGTTTCGTGAACCCCCTTTCTACAAAGGTTTTTACTATGCGATGACTGTAAATGATGAACTCTGACTGCGTATTTTTATGGTGGGCACAATGTAGGTTTTTATCTGAACAGCATCGACAATATTCTGCATCTGTCCCCTGTTTTTAGAGACTAATTTCTATTAGATGTGAAAAGAACATTGGGACAGATAAACCTTGGAAAACTTGATTTGTTCAAGCCTGAAAGCGATAACCTTATGTGGGCTGTGCAGTCCAAATAAGATCAAGATCTGAGTGCACTGTGTTTTGCTTTCAGTGTGAGCAGAATATCATGCGTTACACAAATGCACTAATGAATATTGTCATTAAACCCAATGAAGTCATTTTTAATATGATATTAATGAGCCGAATTACACAGCTTTATTTAGAACCTCAGAATGGTATTCTGTTCAGTTTTCAAATATATACATTGCCAAATGTCATTATTGTAATAATCTGCAGTTTATGGATTCATCAAGATTATTATTTTCTCTAAATGTATACTCTGAGACAGCCTCTGTTAATAATTTGTTAATTTGTTTATCTTTGTATTTCTTTTAAAATTGAATTGAGGCACAGTATGGAACAGAACCTCCTGGCTGTTATAGTTCAGAGTCAGCAGACAGGATTTGTTTTTCTAAAGGTATTTGACAGGATCTGTTTAACTGGGCCCATGCAGAACCACATTTGGGTTGTCAGACAAACTGTATTACTATTCCAAAATGTGTTTACCGATGTTAGGACTGAGCTCCGTCTTGGCCACACAGGGGCTATTTTATGGCTTGTTGTGGTTTTAATTATAAACTACAGAGGTGCTTTGACAGTTAAACGTGCCTATGCTGGTCAGGTTCAGTGGAAGAAGCGTGTCACATATTAACTTTTGCCCTTTCTGATGACATTATTTACCAATTACCCACACCAATGGATGTTTATGCTAATGTTTTTTTTGTGAAGTGTGTAATCTTCTCACTAAAAAGCGCTAGGATTTTGCCCAGAAATGTGATTGCCTGCACATAAGCCTCTGTTACACTGAAGAGCTCAAAGAGGGTTCCACCTGCTGAAAAAAATCACAAAATACCCACTACATTCAGTGGTAATCCCTCTGCTCGGCACCTTTGTTTGCAGAGGACGCACATTAGCAGGTGAATGAAACCCTCCATTCCTACAGCGCGTGTTGGATCTCTTGCTGATTTTGAGGACTAAAACACTTTTTACTCATCAGCTAAAACAAGACACTCCATAGCTTAGTTAAAGCAGCTGGCTTGGAATGTGTGTGAAAAGAGCAATGAATTAAATGACAATGATGATTTTTAAACAAACTATCACCGTATTTTAAGATCATTTCATGTACAGGACTCACACTGATTTTTTGTGTGTGGATATTCTCAGTAGTAGGTGTAAACTTTATACAGAAGATTTTTACATTCCTTTCAAATAGAAAGGCTGGTCCTATCAAATCCCATGCCCAAAAGAGCGAGAGCTAAGCACTGCACGCCAGAGGATTAAAACACAAACTAAAGCAGACCACAAATTCCCATTCACGAGTTTGCTCACGTAACTTAATGCCAGGCCTTTCCCAGATAAGGTGCACCTTATGGCATGAAAAGCCCACAGTTACCCCACATCCGTCACAATCAGCCTTTTTCTAAACGATGACACGATGACACGAGCGTTTACTCGCTGCCGGTGATTGTCAAGCTGTCTCGCCGATCCGAAGAGAGGCCCATTTCACGCGGAGGAGCGAACGCGGGGCGGCACCTTCATCTGGGCCGAGCGCCGCGGTGACGGACGGCGGCCTGGGTCGGCAAGACGGAGCAGCTTACTCGCCGATTTGTTGCGGGGCTTGTTTCATGAGCTCTCCAGCTGCTGTGCCCCCTGTCAGGGCACCGCGACAGAAGGACAGCACCCCAACAATGGGCCCTTTCACCGGGGTTACCTGGCGCAGCTGTTCAGGCGGAGGGGTCGGCCTGGCCCGTTTGGATGGTGAGGAAACAGGAAACAGGGAGCTGGGGGGTGGAGAAATTGGGGGGGGGGAGGGGTCAGGGAACCGCAAAGATCATCAATCTGCTCCAGCCGCCCGGGTCTTGTGTTACCAGCCTGCTGTTCCCTGATTTATCACTCGCGTCCCTCCAACAACACATACCATTTCCCCACTCAGCTTATTTTTCTAACTCATGCCTTTTAAAAAACATGCCTCTCCCACCGCAGTTAAGTCTAGTTCTCTAGTATTATGTTGACTTCTTTGATTGCCATTGCTCATTATAATACTGTTGCCATTTGTGATTTATGCATTTTATGATTTATGCATATGGTTCTGTCCCTGGTACGGATTAATTGCAAACAAAAAGGTAAAGGTCACGTTATTTTTATTAGCCTTACCTTCGATATTTATTAGTGGTACTTTCGCTCTAGTGAGGTCAGAGGCTGCTGGATTATATCGAAAGATTACATTTAACAACACAGTAATCTCTCACGACCACATCATTATTGCACAGCAGAAAAGACACAATTAATTCATTAATTATTGTGGGGGGGGGGAAAGGAGGTGCAATGAACAACTTTCCTCACATCGTCATATTTCTGCTTTCCGTGGTGCAATGATGCCCAGGTAGGCTTCCAAGCAGAGTTGCCCCTCCCCTCTCTCTCTCTCCCCTCCCCTCTCTCTCCCCAATACACTCCTCTCCCTTCCCCTCTCTCTCCCCTCCCCTCTCTCTCCTTTCTCTGCCCCACCCACCTCTCAGCTCTGCCTTCTGCCCCAACCCACCCCGCCCTACCGCCCCCTGCCTCTCCGCCCTGTCCACTGCCTCTAGACAGGTTTGCCGTTCCAGCTCAAAGCGGGCCTGTCCTGCCCCATTAATAATAGACGAGCGACCGGAATAGGTGTCCCCTCAATAAACTCCCTGCTCACTTTAATTAGCGAGAAACAGCGGACTGAGGACGCCAGCTCGGGCTCAGAGTTGGTAATTAAAAATGAAACCACTGAAAGAAGGGAGGGGGAGAAAAAGCTCTATTTTTATCGTGTGGCTGTTTGGCACAGGGAAGGCTCCACAATAAAGAGTGATAATGAAGGTGACAGACCTCCAGGGGCTCACTGGGTGGCTGCTACAATGGATCCTCTCACACCAGACTGAGATTGGGGGAGCAATTAGAGAGAGCAGCCCACGGACTGGCCATTGGAGATTAGTTAACACCTCAGGAGCAGTGTTTCAGGATCAGCACTCATTTCTTTTTTTCCCTCCCTCCCTTCCCCTCTTCAGTCTCCACTGTTAAAAAAACAAAACAAAAAAAAACACAAAAAAAACCCACAAAAAAACAAGAGTCATTGATAGCGGCCGCAGCTTATAATAATAACTGTAATTTCTGTTTGTTCTTTTGTTAGACACGATGTTGCACCCGCGCTGTTTGAAGAAACACAACCACCCGCGGAAGCGATTTAGGGGCTGGGAGGTTGGGTTTGATGCCGCGTCCGTTTGTTGACAGACAAAAGCAATTATCGTCTATGGAGTGACTGGGCACGCCTGCTGCTCTCGTGCGCTGTTATTATTGTTATTGATTTGTTTGTCTGATAGCCTTATCCGTTGCAGTGTCTGTGTTCTATGAGCTTGACACCCATAACTTCAGTGCTCACCTTATCCACTCCTTACTCTTTGGATAATAAGAGAACGCTTCTCTCTCTTTCTCTCTCTCTCTCTCTCTCTCTCTCTCTCTCTCTCTCTCTCTCTTTCTCTCTCTCTCTCTCGCTCATTCAGATATCTAAGAACACTTTATATAAAAATATTGCTTTTAAATTACTTCTGGCCAGACTTCAGTGTCCAATTCCGGCGCTATAGAACCTAACCGTGTGAACGCAGTTTCTGCCTCAGGGCGTTTCCGCCTCCCAAAAAGACACTTTAATAAAAGGTACTTTACCACATTAGCCGGGAAAGCCTCGATACAATTTTCATTCAATAGATTTACGCACACACACACACACACACACTTACACACACACACACACACACACACACACACACACGTGCGCATGCACACGCGCACTCACACTCATAATCATTATGTAAATGAAATGAGGAAACAACACACATAATGCGTTCCTCAGAAATCATTAGGGGACCTTTGCTCTTCATTAATTACCACTTTACAGTGACCCCCTAGCCACTTTAAATTCACCTTCATTGATTGCTGGGAGTATTTTTTTATTTATTTGTGGAAATTCTTTGCGAACTGTCGACGTGAATATTTAGAACAATGCGTCTCCTCTGAGCAGTTACCCGCTTTTTTTTAACGGCCATGTCTTTCCGCAGCAACACGGTGCCACAGACGCCAAGCCCGCCACGAAGGTCCGGAGAAATTAAAACAAATTATCACCTGCGTCTGCTGTCGGCTGATAGCCCCGCCCCTTTCCTTCTGGGAATTATATCTGCGGGGGACGTCTCATTGATGTTTATAGTTTATTAACTTTGCAGACATCTGAAAATAAAATAGCGTGCAATTTCAATATGTGCACAGCATCTCGCATGACCACAGCAAGGAGCTCCACAAGAACGCCCCCCCGGGCATCCTCATTTCATCTGAAGAGACGATTTAGCCCCCGATTTGCTTTAAGGGAACTACAGTAATAAAGCTCCATATTCAGATCAGTCAAATTTGAGGCCTTTCAAAATTTAATGCAGGTAAAGCCTCAGAGGCAGAAATGGTTGGATATGATACTTGAATGAAAATTTAAACCTTTCAATACCTTTAAGTAATTTATCTATATGAAATAAATTAACTGTAAAGGGTTCATTCTCTTTGTGAGTGTCTCCTAATTTAAAATCTCATCATTCATGTGCAGTCCTGGTGGCTTGCTTTTTTTTTTTTTTTTCTCCAGTAGATATCGGAGATATCTTGCCTGCCAGTTTTATGCTAATTTGAAATGTATTGAATAAACTATCCTGCGTGGGGAATCAAATAAACTAATAAAGCAGGATTAGGTGCCTTAACAGAAAAAAAAAGAAAAAAAAATCTGTAAAAATAATATTGTATTCTCACAGATTGTCGGTTTTCGTACCTGTGTGGCATTGCATAAAAAAAAAATGTTTTCATTAAAATATCTCATTTTCCCCTTTAAGAGAATTAAAATAGACCAGAAATATACACATTTCAGGTAAATTATATTCACAGAATATAGGAGATCCTTAAGATCCTTGCAGGCATTAACAAGCATTTAATTACTTCATATAGGATTATAATTGGAGTTGCATTTCAAGATGTCATTAAGTAATTGCTTCTGTGAGATGGTATTACTTGAACTGAGTGCACAAAATGATTTTTTGTTGTAAATTTTGATTATGCAGTGCTACTCAATGATTAAAAGCAGTTATATATTTTAATCATATGCATATATATGATTGGAAAGGAACAATAAGATCTTGTCTACATCATGTTAACTTGTTAAAAGATAAAGAACATATCTTAAATATTAAGCTGACCACAAACAGTAAACATAAAATACAAAAGCAATCTTTAATTTATTTAATAAACCTCTCAGATAAAGCTAATGTTTACCGGATAAGTGGGGGTGGGGATTATTTTTTAATAACCTAAGCAATTAACCTTGTGTACTGACCTGTTCTATTGTCAAATTTTAATTTTTTCTGCTTGGAATGATAGTGGAAATGTAGGTTAATAAAAGCTTGTCATGTCATTCTTCTTCTTCTTCTTCTTCTTCTTCTTCTTCTTCTTCTTCTTCTTCTTCTTCTTCTTCTTCTTCTTCTTATTATTATTCTTATTATTATTTTTATTATTACTAATTATATTTTATTATTGCTATGATAATTAAATCTGAGACATTAAGCATTTTTCCACTCTAGTACATAAAGATACTGAAAAATTGTCATGTTCAATCACATTTGTAAACCTAGATATGCCCTAGCTTGTATTCTCACCATTTTAAAATCCATTGAAGGGTGGGGTCAGTGTTAGTAAAACTGTTGAATGTCAGCATGAATGTCAATGTGTGTGAGAATTCCTGCCCAGTAGAGTATTATTAAAGTGTATATATAAATCCAAGACAGAAACAGCAGCAAGCAGCAGATTAAGTAGGTGTTAATTGTTGCTCAGAAGTTGTTTTGTGCTTAAAACATTTTGTAATGCAAGGGTCATGTTCTTGATCCTGCAGATATTCAAGATCTTCTTAATTACAGAAGCACTAAGTACCTGGAAGACTTGGTCATCTGTTGTAATTTAGCGTAACAATTTATCTAATTTAGCGGTTAAAGGTCTGAGTGGAACGACTGCCTACCACCCCTGTTGTAAAAGCTTAATATGCGGCATGTAAAGACATGCTCAAAGAGTTTTTGAGTATAAAAGTTCCACGAAATAGATTGCGCCCGCAGCAACATCATCAACTTTTGAGACCATGCTATTGAAAGCGGGTAGCCAGGTGCCTAGGGAGAGACTTTGAGGGCAATTCAGAGGTAAAATGGGTAGGTCGGATGATCTATGCAAGTTTGAATGGGGCATGGTTGTTGTTGCCAGACCAGACATGCTGGAATGACTCTTGGTAACAACAACCCTACCGGGGTTTTCACCGACAAAAGTGACACCCGAAAAACACCCAGCCATTGGTGACCCTGCCATCGGAAACACCTCATTGACAAAGGCCGAAGTGTCTTGCGCAGTGTGACAGACAGGCTACTGTCAGTCAGATAACACCGGAGTACAAGCATGGGGGAGAAAGAGACATACCAGACTGCACAACTTGACGAACCTTGTCATGGTGGGTTATGGCAGCTAACAACCTAGCCTGTCACCGAAGAAACTGTAGTTGCATTGGGCGTTGGAACGCTTACGTTGGACAATGGAGGAGTGGAAAAACATGGCCTGGTCTGATGAACCCTGGTTCCTGCTGTTTCCCGCTGATGGCTGGACCAGGATATGGCGGATGCTGCATGAGTCCCTGGACCTACCCTAGTGGTGGTGGTAGGATGGTATGGGCTGTGTTTTTATGGCATTGGGTCCCTTGGTATGAGTGGAGCAATGTTTGTTGTTAGTGGATCAAATGTCACAGGCCATCTGAACATCGTTGCCGATGAGGAGCATCCCTTCACGGCAGCAGTGTCCATCCGTGATTGGGTCCTTCCTGCAGGACAATGAAGGATTTTCCAGGATAGGTTCTATTGTCACGACGGTGAATGCAGCCTACTGCAGGGGCCTCGTCAGTCAACAGATCTCCATCCAATAGAGCATCTGTGGAATAAGGTAGCACGGGCTGTTTTGGTGCAGAGATCCTCCACCATTCAATTTGCGACAACCATGGTAGTCAATTGAGTCAACATGGGCCACCATCCCTGTAATACAATTAATTCAGACTGTTCCAAACAAGCTGTTCCAACTCGCCTGGTTGGTATGCTTAATAAAGTGGCCACTCAGTGTATATTGTTGCTGATGTGAAAAGATTTGAATGTGAAATTTCACCCATTTAACCATATCCCTTGGGGGAGATCCTAACCACGTGACAGCTGATAGAATGTGTACGCATCACATACACACCTTAATAAATGTTTAAGAATAGTTTTAGGCATTTATGTCACAGTCATGAAATACGCAAGAATTGTTTTGAGACTGGTTTTAGACTAATCTGAAACCTATTCGATTAATAAATAGCTATCTCCGCCTAACTGTGTTATTCGGTTTTTACTATGAAAACACAAACATATGCATGATGAGAATAAGGCACTGTGCATCACCATTCACTAAATGTGTTGGAAGAAGAGAGAGCTTGCTTGTAAATGACGAGAGAGGGCAATTACCTTTTCCTTAAACATGCTGCATTCCAGACCAAGCGGAGCACACATCTCAGAACTAAACTGATTTATAAATCACACATCACCCTAAACCTTTTTAAAACCACAAACAAGGGATCGCTTTGTATTCAATCATTCCGTTCGCACAAACTGAGTGTTAGTGTTGTTGTTTAAAGCTTTTTGCGATGGCTGTATCAGAAGGTATTTTTGACCGATGTTACTCCATAAAATATCCCAGTTCATGCAGTCTTTACTGGGTCATTTTCCAGCCCACCATAAAGACTGCCATGGGAGGATGCAGATGCCACAGGTCCAGCTGCATGTGTATATATATATATACACACACACATAGGAGGCTCATCATAAGCCGGTAGTAGCCGTCAGACTCATGGGGGGCGGAGATAACCAGTACGCGGTTTTTCCCCGC
>JAOVYW010052928.1:3012-17904 GCA_025775045.1 Hiodon tergisus | reverse complement strand
CGGTGACGTGTACAAATGTTCTGCCACCCTTCGGTGACGTGTACAAATGTTCTGCCACCCTTCGGTGACGTGTACAATGCACTCACAAGTTGCTTTGTCACATCCCATTGCAATGCCAAGCTATCCATTGCTTTTCAGCTGGATCTTCATCTAAATACGAAACAAGATATATCATTAAATACAAACTTTAAAAACAGCGATGGGCCAATTTCGGCGAATTGCCTTTGACAGCTCATCCGGAGCTAACATGCCCTTCTTACAACCGAAGACGCGGAGGGTCGATTTGCCAAGGTCCCGACTGCCTTTGTCCACTTCCTACAGCACAGACTGAACCGCACGAGCACGCCTGCAACGTTTTGTTTTCCTCGACTACAATGGCATCACATCCATTATATAGCATCCTCCTTGTTTGGAAAAATCCCATGTGATTTAAAAACCGCTGTGGTTGTGAGCGATGGCTCCAGTCGCCTTGCTTAATGTATTCTAGTTTGTGGGGAAAGGCAAATAGCTATGAAAACGTTGCCCTTTTCAATTTTCTCCTTTTCAAGAGGATCGTCTTTATCTGACATGAAGCAATTTCTGTCTTTTGTTCCTGTTAGCAGGGAACTGTGAAGTCTTGCAGAATATAAGCCCATGTGAAAGTGCACCATGTGGCTATTCCCTGACAGCGAATGTATAGAATTTTGTAAAGAACATATGCTCATGTTTATTATTAAATTCAATTTATACTGGTAAATGAAAATGTGTGTATATATATATATGTGTGTGTGTGTGTGTGTGTGTGTGTGTGTGTGTCTTTGTTCTATAGAGAAATACTTCAAAATAGAGGGGAAATTTACAAGCTTGTCACAAGCTCTCTTGTTAGGCTTCAGGTGACCCTATTGTCACAGTGACTTTTGTTAGGCTTCAGGTGACCCTATTGTCACAGTGACTTTTGTTAGGCTTCAGGTGACCCTATTGTCATGGTGACTGTCAAGTGCTGAGCCCGGGCATCCTTGTGTTGCTGCAGGAGGTTTTTTGGGAAATCAACTTTGTTTTTGTTTTTGTGTTTTTTTCTGAACTTTCAGTAGCTCCCATGGGTAGGAGTAAAGTTTGGGTGCGCAATTGTCGTGTAAATATTAAAATGTATTCGCGCCCACAATTCCTAAAGACGTTTTCCTCCTTTGAAAGTCACACTTAAAAATACAGTCTAATTTTTCTTTCATGTGTTTACTTTGCTAAAGAACCTTTTGATTTCTGACTCTTTCAAGAAATATGAGTCCTCTGTTTACACGTAGGTGTGCTGGAGAATTTTATTGTCTTTTCCGCTTTGATCTACATTTCATCTCTCTGAAAAGAGAAATGAGTTTTCTATAGTCAAAATTATGGCAATTCTGTTGAAAATATGTTACTTGTACATTTCATTGAATGGAATGATATCCCGTGCAGGGGTGTTTTCAGCAGTGCCCCCATCTCACATTTAGAGGTAAATCTCTGAAGACCTAAAGCTGAACATCAGAACCATGAAGCAAACCAGGATAACTGGAAACCCAAAGGGAGCTTTACATGGATCACTAAGACTAAGTTGTTGGTGACCCCTGTACTTATATTGTAAAGTTAAAATTAAAATAAATAAATACAATTGAAACGATATATCAAAAAGAAATCAAAGATTCAGGTCAGGAAGGTCTGGGGACTGAATATGCAGCTCAATGAGCAAAGAAATTGGCATTTATTGACATCAAAAATACTTCTTTGCTATTAATATTGTAATGTCACAATTACTATGAAGCCTATTCGGTATACAAATACCATCAAGCAGTATGAAAACATTCATGTGGCTGTCACTCAAATTGGACAGGTTTATAGTTTGTGCAGAAGACGTCTATTAATGCATGTTCAAAGCAACCGTTTTATAAAAGCATGAAGGCACTTCAGCTTGTGATTTATACTCAATATAGTGCCAGATAATGGGTTTTAGGTACTTCCCTTTGTAGCATCTCCTGTGATTGGATAACATTTTAGTTGTCCCAATTCAGCAACGGCAGCTCAATGTCAAGCCAGTTAATCAATTTTTTAAACAACTGATTAAGGAGTCAAAACTTGGCACAAGAAAGTGACATAACATCGTCGATTAAAAAAAAAATCCCGTTCTCAGAAAAATAAAAATAAAATAATTCAGCTGCCATCCTTGCGGTGTCTGAAATGTTTCCCTTGAGATCCATGAGTAGAAGTTGGCACCAAAACACCTCAAAGTTGGCAGTAACATTTGAGTTGAGACTGTGTGAAGCTGATGACATCATGGATGATCTCTCAAGGATTGGCACCTGTGATGGGGACACAACAAAAAAACCTAGCCTGGGCATCAGAGATAGGGCAGGGATCTAGGTTTAATGAAGGGTTTGACCGGAGTCATCGGTTTGGTCAGTTTTTGAGGCTGGGGGTGAGCTGATGAACGTTTCTGTATGCTATCAGTCAGCGAACAGAGTGCAGGCTTAAATATGTGAAAAAGCCAAACAAGCAGCATGTTTGCACTGATTGAACTGCCGGTGAAAGTAGGCGCTTAATAGAAACTGTACTGTTCAGATGGTGAAAAATAGTTTTGACAATTAATATGACAGTTCGTTTATTCATTAATCTGCTTTGCGAACAATGTGCTGCCTGGAATGGTTGCAATGATGTGATCTATGTTCATCTATGGATTGCCACATTATCAAATTTTAAATCCGCAAATAGGACATTTTCCAGAAATTGCGTAGTAGGCACACAGTGTACAAAATGCAATAGTAATACAATGAGTTAAAATAAGATCTAATACAACTTTGAGATTTCGGCCACAGAATTGGTTTGTTTTATGTGTCTAATTACCACCCCCCCCAGGAAAATAAAATAAAATAAACCAAACTAAACAAATCCTGTCAACACCACATGCATATGCAGCTAGTGAGACACGGATAGGATGCGATGTGGAATCTGTAAGAATCTTCATCAGTACGGTCCACACCATCCATACACCAGAAAGTGGTTCAGTACATTCAGCTGGCTGGATGGAGGAGGCAGAAAACACTGTCGAAAATGCCTCCCCGATCACTACAACGGCTCAACAGGGTTTAGCTCATCAACATATATGAATATTTTGTTTTTGTTTTTCTGCAGCATTTGTCAGATAATTAAATGTGAGAAATATCATTGAAATTCCACATAGTGAGTTAATGCATAATCTACGCCCCCCCCCCTCCCCCCCACCTCCCTTGTTATGCTACACTGAGACACTAAATATAGCCCTACACTTTCCAGGGCAGGACTAGACTTTGGGCAAAGTTCATTAGCTATGCTCTTGCCTGTTATGATGAGTAATGCACTGTGATAGTTTATTGTTCTGAGGTTATGTCCAACGGCACATGCATATTTTGATAGTAATTACTCTCTCTCCTGTCAAAGTCATCAGTCACCTCCGAGTGGTTGTCATTTCCTTATTAGCATGTTTTGCCACGAGGTCGCTTGAACAGAGGGACTTATGTTATCTGTCTGTTACCATGAAGAGCTTCTCGTCTTCCTTCAGCTCCACTGCCAAGAACAAAGGCGCTGGCAACTCTGTAAAATGTTGGGTTAGACTCCAACGCTTTTGTTGAT
Source organism: Hiodon tergisus (assembly GCA_025775045.1). Taxonomy (NCBI): domain Eukaryota; kingdom Metazoa; phylum Chordata; class Actinopteri; order Hiodontiformes; family Hiodontidae; genus Hiodon; species Hiodon tergisus. The sequence continues at coordinate 14,292 of JAOVYW010052928.1, read as the reverse complement.
GCTGAGTTAGGCGTTTTACCAACCCCTTTACTGCCAGAAAGCCTTCTCTGCTGTGGACGCCGGTAACCCGAGACAAGGTTTCTGTGGAATTTGTTGACCGCACCACGGTTTGTCTGTGCCATCACTCAGATACAATTTCCAGAGAGGGATTGCCACAGACAATCTAGCCAAAAAGCGAATGCATGCAAATTAATCTGTGAATAATTCATAATGATTTGGCAGGGGGTTGGGGGCTGCGACTCTTTATTTCCTATTTTATGTTGGTACATAACATGGAGGTTTGAATATCTGAACTGCGGTGGAGTAGCCCTCTGTGGGTTTAAAAGACAAAAAAATGTGTTTATGTTACTTTGAGGCATTGTGCTAAACAGCAGTTCTAAATTTGTTTTCATACGTATTTGATAAACATTAAAGACAGCTCTCTTGAATGCATATCTAGATAAGAAGACACGTAGCTTGCATATAGTCGAACAGATTCAAGTTGTGAAATGAGAAATTGGCAGAGAACCCCCCCCCCCCCGACCATTTTTAATTAAACTCCAAAACAAGATGGTAATAGAATAGGAGTTTCTACTGATTTTTTCCTGGGGACAGATGAAAATGTTGAACCGTAGATAAGAGATAATGGGGGATGGAAGGCAAATTGATCACAGTTGATGTAAATTGTTTAAATTGGAAACCAATTATGAAGATAAATGAGTTACAAGAAATGTTCACTGCAGCTAAAGTACCTGATATTCAGTCAAGCACATTTTCTTCAGTTGATGTGCACCAACTCTGCAGTGCTACCAAGTGTTATCAATTATCGTAATTGTCGAACCCTAAAATTACCCCTGAGTCAGGTAAAAAGATATTGCTTGATCACACTTAATGGATTCATTTACTTATAGCAAAATAGTGCAATTCTACAGAGCTGTTGATTCCAAACGTCCTGTCTCGGCGCTAAGACGCCAGGCAGACCTGATGAGTGCCTGCTTTCCTCTACACCTGGGGAAATGAGTAAAAGCACTCAATACAAAGGAGAAAAAGGCCAGATGAAAAGCCCACACAAATCAGGTAGAGTCAATGAGACTGGGGCTCAGGATTAGTCAGAGTCACCCCACCGTGGGGACAAAGGTACAGGATGTGACTGGCAACGCTCACTGCCGTGTACTTCTGAACAGCTGGGACAAACACTCCTCCTGTGTCCCGGTCTTCGGTCGCTCGCAGCGTGCCACAATTGGCTTTCAAAATGCGATTTCCGGTACAACTTTCCCAGTTCCCGCTTCAGTAGAAGGAGTGCAGATAGAGACAGGCATGTTAGCATACTCCTCGTGTTTTCTCTGGCAGGCAATCAATCTTTCTGATGGACACAATTCAAGATCGCTTAGTCGCAAACTGCTTTGCAATGACAAAGACCACTGCAGAAAGAATCTTATTTGGGTTGATTTCCCCGCTTCGCTTTTTTTCCTTCCTCAGTTTGTAAGAATGGCTGAAAAGCGTAGTCGGTGCACCGCCGTCGTATTTTATGGCAGCTCCAGTTCCAGGCGCGTTTCCACTAGCTCTGACCTTAGCACTGTTTTGATTGACCATTGATTGAGCCGTAGAGTGTGTGATGTTGAAGTCCTCATTCCCTCAAACTAGTGAATAGTTTGTTAGGAATTACAGAATCCATTTTATAAAATAACCTTTCCTGTAAAGCTTTTGCCACAAAGAACATTTAATAATGAAAGCGTGTTTGGAGGTAGAACTTGAACATTTCCTGAATGTAGCTGATGGACCTTTGAGATCATTATATTATCATTATATTTAACTTTGCCCCCCCCATCCTCAAAATCTATACTTATTATATATTTATTTGCTGTGAAACCTACTCTGACTTACTCTCCCGGATGTTTCTCAATTCAATGCACAATTGCTTTGCACAGGTGAGGTCCGAACAGAGAGTCCCTAAATTTATATAAATCACTTGACAGTTAAATGTGGTTGCACACAATAGCTTTAGTATTTGCTAGCAAGCCTAGCTGACATCATATTAGCTAGCTAGCTAACTAAAGTTTTCTGCTAATGTTGTGATGCTTGCCAGAGCTTGCTACTAGTTATAAAAAAATACTTTGAAAGGGGAAAAAAACGTATGGCTATATGGCTATATGGATCTTTAAAACAAATTTTTGGCCGTAAGCCCACTGTTAACAACGCCACTGAATCCCTGTATGAACATATCTGACTTTTCAGAATGCAAGAAGGTTCATTCTTTTTGGATGCGAAATGCATTTATGCAACCTCTGTAATAAATAACTGATTGTGGGTGTTGGTTCAAATTAACCCAAAAACCTGGTTGTAATATCCAATTTATATAAAAAATCATGATACAGGGGACTTTGGGAGAACAGTGACCATCATAACAGTAATGATTGTTGGAAAGACACTGTGTAGATTATGTTGATTAAAACATTAGCGCTGTGTGTGGGGGGGAAATACATTATCTGTAAAATAACAATAATAATAATAGTTTAAAAAAACATCACATCACTGACAAGCTTGTCTTTCACATCCAAATCTTTTTCCTAAACATTAAATCGAAATGAAGGACCTAATGTCAGTTTCACAGTCCGGGATATGGCTGACAGGCTAATGGGTCTTTATTCATAGCTGATGGGTAATATGCCAAATAGTTAGGAGAAGACTGTATTATTTTCTATTTGAGATCCTTAGAGAATTGGAAGCACCACTAAATTTAATCAAAGTACCGTTAAGTATTTAGCATGATAACTTAGTTTGCTGCTGTGAAACAATGAGACTGATTAGCGTGCCATTAACTGTGCTTTTCTAAGAAGTAACACGTTTTTGGTCATACCCCTTCTTTTGGTACAAGCAGAAGGATGCATTGTTTGTTTGTAACATGTAATTATTGCAAAACAGTTTGTTTTTTTTTGGGGGGGGGGTTTGTTTTTTTGTTTTGTTTTTTTTTACTTGCATTTAAACAGCGCCATTATGAAATAGATTTGATCACACTACAGTCCTCCCGGATAAGATGTATTATGTAATATATCGGTTCTTCACAGGTGGTGGTGTTCTGACAAAGCCTGGCTGAACAATATTAAGACCACACAAATATACTGTAGTATACTGAGTGTTTTTTTGTTTTTCTATGCTGTACATTTCTGGCTACATTGCTGTGTTTGAACACAGTTGTGGTAATTCTGGGACGTAGTCATTCTGCAAGTCATTCTCCGTACGCCAGACAACATCTCTCAAAGCATTGATACTATTTTACATTTTGAACTGAGGCCCCTTTAAATTTGCTCAGACATTGATCGTTCTTTTACTACGCACAATATTTGCCACCTTCAGCACAATATGTTAAACATCCATAAAGCGTTTTTACTGTCCTCAGCTGTAACTCAGCATTGGAAACAGCACCATAAATTTCAGGACGACACAATAGAGTCAATGATGATATTAAAAAGATTAAAGTCCAATAATGGAGGATGGAATTTCTCTCATCACTGTGGTACCTGGTTCTGTGGTAAATCCACAGTACTAGATTATTTCTAGTGCATATTTCAAATATCCTCTAAGTGGCCTTTTTATTTTAATCTAAATCCTGTTAACCACCGTAATCTAATATTCATGATCTCAGTGCTGCACAGAACGGAGGGGGGGAAACCACGGCTGTAGTCAAGGGGGAAAAAACGCAGGTCATACATTTTAGTTTACAGACCGGAAAATGTATCTGATGTGTGGAAATTCAAATATTGAAACAGTTACTTGTGTTTCTGATAATGAAATTCAAATCTCAACGGTCTCGGTGCAACACAATCTAACGTGCTGTACACCGTCATGTTTTAAACTAGCCAAGGTTATGGAAACTTTGACCTCAATGCCAAAGTTAAAATCACAGATTGACCCAGATAGTTCTCCAGTTTGTCTGTGTTCTAACCTTTTGCTTTCATGTCTGACCTGTTTCTCTGTCAGCTACTAAATGTAAGAATATAGGGATTCATCCTGTGAATTGGTTCTGTGTTCTTACTCAGGTCAATGTCTGTGTGGAGTTTGTAAATTCCCCAGTGTTTCATCTGGGTGCTCCAGTTTTCTCCCACTCTCCACAGTTATAATGTTAGATGGGTTGTCAAATACAAAATTGACCTTGTATAAGCGTGTATGTGGCTGTCTCCTGCCTTTGAATTTTCATGTATTTATTTATTTATTTAATTTAGATCACCAATCGTTATTCCCGATTCCTCCCCAATTAGGAAGCACAAATTGCGCCAAAGGAACATGGCTTGTCACTAGAAATTATTCCACGACTCATAGGGAGCATGAGGAAGTATGGCTAATCTCCTGCAAACCCAGTCGCCTTCAAACCAGCCGTCTGGCTACATAGCCTTCACAATTGGTTCAGCAGAAATGAGAAGAGAAGAGGCAAGTCTCTCTAGGCTGCACTGTCAGGTTCTTGGCTGTTATTTTATTTTATTATGCAAAAAATGTCAGTGATAATGTTAGAAGTCTATACATGGTGTGTCAATAACTAGTTTTCACAGGTAGACTCTATTTTGCGCTATAAGCATTGAAGAGCTCAAGCTCTGACGGACCGTACTTTTCCACAAGGGAAATCCAATAGCACCAGAAAACATCTTTAATCCAAAATCACATTAAAAGGGAAGGGCAGAAGAGAAGAAGAGAAGATGATCTCTTATGCCGGGCTCCCACAGTTCCATTCTCCGTCTCTCACAGTTGGTCAACTCCACAAACAGGTTATTTACTTTGATTCCCTCTTCACAAGGCTGCACCTCTTCAAATGTTTTCTGAAGCTTTTCCCACTGGACAAGGTAAAGGGAAAACTTAGTCTTAGTGCTTTCCCCCTATAGTGTATCCCAGGGGTCCTCAGAGAGTCAAAGGGACTCCATATGAATTGCATATGGCCGTACTTTTATCTCGCGTGACTTGATAGGGATAACGGGTTATTATGATTGGTGGTGATCTTTTCCAATCGTCGTATTCCACTGTGTGCACACAAAAACTGATTTTATTATCAGTGCATGCATGGATTATCATAACATTTCAGAGACTGTCACAGACACCCCCTGCTTCCATATAAATAATTTGTTGTGATTGGTGAGCGCACTAATTGACTATTATTTAATTGACATAAAACCATTGCAAGATTTTACTTTTTTATTTTGATAAGGGAACATGATTTTGTTTTGGTGAGTGGTGCTGTAATGTAGCTCGGTCAGCTTGTCTCCCTCCAGCTTCTCCGAACGCTTCTCTGAAAAGTTTTAACAGCATCGATGTTGTAAAGAATGTTTCCAATCAACGTTTTATGAAAATGTGCCTTTACCTATGATATTGGTTGTGTTTGTGTCAACTTATTCTGTATGCCATTTGGCAAAAAAACAACTAGTTGTGGTTGTAGTTGTAGTTGTAGTAGTTGTAATTGTAGTTGTTGTAGTTGTAATTGTAATTGTAGTTGTTGTTGTAGTTGTAGTTGTAGTAGTTGTAATTGTAGTTGATACCTGGGGAGAATTGCACAAAGTGTAAATACTGGTTCAGAAGGGGTCGGAGACAGGGACAGAAGGGAAGGTGTTTGCCATTATTTTGTGTTTTTAACCACTTAATGCAGCCAATACAACCAAAAAAAAAAAAGTTGCCACAACCGGTATGTCATTCCTTTAACCATTTGAATTGCCCTGGGTTCACTATGTGAGTGACCAGGCTCGTGACAGGTTAGCTAGCTCATCACCTTACAACAGCAGTAGGCAACACAGAGAAAAAATATTATACAGGTCAATCAGTGCAAATTACTGATAATAAGTTTGTGATGTACTCAAACTATTGGCTGTCATTCACTGGCGGAAGGCCAGTTAAGGTTGTACAGGTTTTAAAAATAATTTCACATGACATCTTTCTGTTGTGTGGGCTCTTCCACAGCTCTGTGTGGCTGCGTACAAGCGCAGCTTAGAGGGAACATCGATTGTAGGACTTCTGCAACAAAGACAATTTTAAAAAGTGTTTTAAATTGAAGGATTGAGCTTTAGGATGAAGGTTCGTATCTCAATAGCTATTTCAATTGTTTTTCAGCTTCACTGCATATCATCGCAACATTTTAAAATAAAACAAATTCCACACGGTCGGAGTTCTAAACCCATATAATCATTTTGACTGTCTTAATGGCTGTTTTAATATGCTCTTTTTTGTTAAAGAAAATCAATGGAACTAAACTAATTGTATCTGTTGTAGCACATTTTAATAAATATGATTTGTCACAACTGCTGAACAGTTTTCTAGTGGGAATCAAAAAACCAGAAAACTGTAAAAATTGGAAAATTTAATCCGACCCTGAAGCAGCTGAGAGAACTCCTGGAGAATGGCAGAATCGTAAATACAAATAAATGAAACAAATAAAATCAATAATGAAGTAATTGGCGAGGAGCTGATTTAATAGCTCAGGAGCTCCAGCAGTTTGTGGAAGTTTGGCGAGATAGCCAACAGCCAACAGCGCACTATATTTAATATGTTAATGTAATACTTCCATATTAAAAATGTGTTTACTTAAAAAATAAACATGTTTCTGATGAAGCTTTGTTAGACCATATTAGCTAGTCTTTCCATTCATACAAATAACTGATTCATTAGAAAATACATTCTGATGGGTAGGACCTACACTTCTGAACATGTGCGTTTCAGGAAAGAATGAACAAAAAAAGCTAACACGACCATTCTCAATCTCAAAAATAAATTATAATACAAAGTTGGTGGGATGGATGTGCTCAGAGAAAGGAAGGTCTTTTTTTAAATGGGTCTGGTATGAAGGAAGAGACAGTTCCTTTTCAGCCCCACAGGTTCTGTAAGATGCTTGGTTTTCATGTAAATTTCATGTGTGGATGCAAAATGCACACCGTTAGACAAAGCCCTCAAATTAAGCTGTAAAATCTGAGATATTTAATGGAAGTCTGTGGTTCAATCAAGTGGCCTGTAGTTGGAGCACAGCTGTGCAGTATTAGTATTCCTGTTGGATGCCTAGAAACATTTTTATTTTTTATTTTGAAAATACGCTTTTAGTGACCCACCTCGGGGTCACGAAACGCTTTGAGAACCGCTTAGACCGCTTGTTGTTAATCCTCCTATAGAGGGCAAGGAAGGCAAGTGAATGTTCACTGAAATTGAGTAAAATTTATTGGTACAGAATGAATTTAACACGCAGCAGAACCATTGGTGGCCATTGAAATTGGTTTCATTTTCAAAAGGTAAATACGACTCAAGTTTGACAGGCTTAAAAACGATTTTACAAACTTCACTCATTTAGCTAGTTCATATTTAGTGGTTATCTTCAAATTCTAAAAACTAGACTTGGGAATTTATTTGAAACATATTAATAACTCACACAGCTATTATGTGACTCACACAGCTATTGGGTTTGGTGTGTGTTTTCTTTCCCATAGACAGAGCACCTAGTTTCCCGATAAAAATATCCTTCCACAGATATATTTCCGTCTCCCCCAGATATTATTCTCACTCACGAATCTGCGAGTGAAAGGGCTGGAAGTGTTTCCAGACTCCCGTTACTCCAAAGTTCTAAACCCGTAGTTTTATTTTTGCTCATCGAAGTCATGCAGCATGGAAAGCACTGCAGACGTTTCTAATAATTCCAATGCACAATTCATATTCTCTTAAGGAAGCCAAGTACACGTACATGCATACAATATGGTAAGAAACAAGAGCCCTTGCCTGTGGCTAAGACAATACAAACAACACAGAATGGAAGTGCACAATCTACTGAGGTAATGCAATGTTGTTATAAGCCTCAGAAGGATAAATACTGGTTTTGTTGTCAAAGAATGTGTTTGGTGTGATGATAGATAAACCAATATTTTCTATGCTTGCCTCACAGCCAGAAAAGCAGGAAGAAATTGCTAAGTAAGTTACCTGGGTATCGGGTCTCATTGCGTCATTCACACAAAGGCGGCAGCAGTCTGGAGAAAATGGTGAACACACTGACTCTAAAACGTACGAAGATAATGTCAGGTAGTTCGTGGCATGAGTTTGCTACGTTGCAATTGGAACCGCCTTCCTGCACTCGGAGAACTCGCAAAAGGTTGAAGTTTTTCAAAGACAATAAAGACAATAGTGAACGAATGGTGACCCTGATGCTGGCCTTCTAAGGGGCTGAGAACATGATACTACCCTGTCTGCAAGCAATAACCTGCCCTATGGGTCTGCAAGACCTCTGGACTCCTCCCCTCCATTACTGAGCGTCTTTGGCACGTCTCGCTGCCCTTGCGGCTCCGAGGTGGAATGAGCTACCAGAAATGGTTAGAACTACCAAGTACCTGATTGCATTATGGTGTACCTATGTATGTATTAGAGTATGGCACCCTGTATGGTAACCACCTTCATTCTGTAACACTGCCTGTCCGTGTTGCCTTTTTTCTGTTGGTAGCACATTTTCATATGTGTTAAAGGTAAAGGTGTCTGCAAAATTGGTAAACGTAAATTGCAAATTAAATGAATGATTGCCTGAAATGCTGCCAAACTGTACGCAATGATATTAAAAAAAAAAAAAAAAAAAAAAACCGCCATGATTCTCACATCCCAAAACTCGCTATCGTCTTAAGGTACATCTTAGATTCATTCATGTCTGCACACCACAAGACATCCGCACCTTTAATATCCCGTGAAATGCCTTGAGGACCAGGTACACAGTGGCCGTGCCAGAGACCCTAAAGCATTTCTTTGGAAGATAGTGGCAGACTTGGAGAGAGTCTATTTTGATGTGCCAGTACTTTCATCGTATGCATTATTTAACATCATAGTTTTCATAGTTTTTTTTTTTTTACCTTAAAAGCTTGCAAAGCTGTTTTTGTTGTTTGTTTTTTTCTCTCTCGCTCTCTGAAGCAAATCATTTCAAATATTTTGTCTCAATCGACCTCGCACTCTTAGCAATTGATACAGTGCACAATGTACTCAATTAAATTTTATCAAACAGGACACATGGCAGAAAAGAGTAAACTTCATTTAAATTAAGAGTGGAGGCTTCCAGTGTACAAAATTATTATTATTCTTTTTTATTTATTCTTTTTTTTATTAATTTTTTGTTTCATCTGAGCATTTAAGTAATTTTTTCCCTAATCAAGCAAACTTAGTCTTTACTGAAGTTGATCATTATTATATGTGGGATGTGGGTTCTCTGGGAACGGGACTGAAAATCCCTGCCACCAGCCTATCCAGTCTTATAGCCGTGTTCTATAAAAGTGAAACAAACATTTTCTAAAAGCATACGAGATTTCATTTGTATCTATGTCATTTTTCTACATCACACAGGGGACATATGAAAGAGGCATCTACCTGTAATTTATATTTATAAGAATGGCTTCTTATATTGGATTATCCTACATAGTTTATTACTTATTACTGGTGAATTGATTTCAAGAACTGAATGAAACACAAAAGTCAAGCCGGTGATTCAACTGATGAATTTATAACAGTACTGCAATAACAGAGGCCCTCTGCTAAACACCATGGAGTGGGGTCCAGTACGAGTTCAAGCTCCCCCATTGTAAATAAGACTGTACTGCGTTGGGCATCCAGTCAGTAACAAAGAGTAATTGTGGAGGGTATCTGCGCTGCTATTGTACACGCAATCAACATCAACGGAACGGGATTAAAACCTCCATCCATCTTGCGGTTCCTTTGGTGGTCGATCTGCATATACAGATTTAACAAATGCACCAGTGCCAGCCTCAGTAACTTGAGACAGAATTCCTTACAGCTTCCCAAACTGTCGTCGATGTCGTCCAACATCGTTGTTTTGGTAACTCCCACCATGCAATTAGCATCGCGTTCCCTCCCGTATGAATCTCAAAATGGGGAAATGTATACAATGTCAATGTATACCTCTGGCATCCACTAATCTTCAGGGCCATCAAAGGCGAGAGGCTGATACCTCCGTGGTGACAAGACCACGTTCACAGCGAGACATTTTTCGAGACTTAAATAATGACCTCGTTTTCTGTCGTCCTCACACATACCTTTAAGCCATATGACAGATAGCTTAACTCTGTTCAAAAAAATCACATGGGAGATAGGCTGACCTTCTACACAGTTTTTAGTCAGTGACTCAGGTATGCAGCTTACAAACTTGTCTACGACAAGAAAAGAAACAAGGTAATTCTCCATGCTAGCTCTGCACTGATATTATATAACAGTAACAATTGGCATAAAATGTGCCTGCCAAAGGAGGCATACCGCATGGAATCCTGGGAGACTGCGGCGCCGGTTTAGTTATGCCCGCGGCTCTGCAAGGTGTTTGTACCCAAAGCCACAATAATAATTATAAATTCAAAGGATACTTTTAGACAATAGTTCAGAAGGCATGGACAAAATTCATCAAATACACACTTATGACGAGCCAAATGGACCAGCTCTGTTAAGAGGCTTTTGCCCACCTGCTTGATCCTGAACCCTGCCAATTCAACCCTACAGCTGCTTAATCCTAAAAATGTCGGCCTTTCTTAAACCCCACAGGGCAATATTCGTAGCTTTATTAGTTCTGTCCGTTTTTATCTTAGTATTTTATCATTTTTTTATTTATAAATGCAAATGTTAATGACAGTTATTTGCACTGCGTATTCCAGGATGTTAATTGCTTTTCTGGTTAACAGATTCTAGTTAATTACATTATATGTATTAATAGCACAGCAACACAACAGCAGAGCTGTTCTTTGAAACGCATTTAAAATAAACAAAAATAATGCGCAGGGCAGGACACATTTTTTTTGTGTTTCTCCATGAGCCGGACCTGATACGCAGTAATTTGCGTGTGGGTTTGTTAAATCACAGCTTTGCAGTTTCAGCCAACTTCAGCCCAGGGACACCTTATTAGCGTTAATTCATTAATGGATTAACTGAACCTTACAATTCCTGGTGAGAAGGGAAAAGGGAACTACACCCTATCCCCACCCATCCTGTTTTTCCATCCTCAGTAGAGCCCCTAGTGGTGAATATTGAGACAGATCGTGGTGCTTAAGCGCGCCAGTGAGGTCGGACTTGAATTTCCCCCTGCTCAATCTGGCCCTGACATCCTGGGCCCGGTGAGGCTCTTCATCCATCTAAGGCTACATACACGCCTCCTCTGTGTCAAGCTTCCTGTCACTTAGCCTTCCTACAATCCCCTTTTCTCCTCTGAACACTTCAGTGCCCCGTAAATAAGAGGCTCTGGTGTGTGTGTGTGTGTGGGTGTGTGTGTGTGTGTGATGGTGTGTGTTCGAGTCTGTGGGTGTGTGTGTGTGTGTGTGTGTG
>JAOVYW010052917.1:6159-16223 GCA_025775045.1 Hiodon tergisus | reverse complement strand
TGCAGCCCCACATCACCTCTCTCCTCAGGTGAATGTGTACCACGCAATCCCACACAGACTCTGCCTTACAGGAGCACGTACTCTGCGTATCCGTAGCGCCACTCGTTGGATACGGGGTCCCACCGGAAGAGCCTGGGCGACCACGCCTCGTCCCCTCGTTCTCTGACCTCCTGTCTCTGAGCCTCTTCCAGGACAAACTTCTCCTGAGTCGCACGGTCTTGGTCTCGACTCACAATGGCGCTGGTTACGTGCCGCCACAATCTGAACAAACAGAGCCTCCTTCAACACCTTGACCAACTGCGCCATTCATGGATAGACATATTCACTGGCAGGATCAGGGGATTATAGCCAACTACAATAATGTCCACTTCTGTACCTTTCAGACTCAAACTCTCCCTGCTGGTCCTGTTGCACCACCTGTCTCTTCAGCCTCTGCTGCCGCACCTCCGGGCTGGGGTTCCACAGCACCTCCTGATGGCCAGTTTTCTTCTCTTGGAGGAACACCTCTCTGTCCTAGAAGCACAAGCAGCACCGGCTCAGAGCTTCGGAAACATAAGGGCTCGGATGCCTTGCGCGCAGAGGTAAACCTTAAACGACCGTTTCAGCTAACGGTTAATCACTTAGCGTTATGCATCCGCGAGTTCCGCCGCCACGAGCACAGAATAAATGGCAATGCCAGTCACAGACACCTGGCCCAACTCACCACTTTTCTTTCCACACGTGCCTAAGACGTAAGCATCGGGCCGGCTTACCCAGTGTCCATCGATAGTGGCAAGCACCTCCTCTCCCATGCTGATCTTTCCGGAAATCTGGTTGACGCTGCAGGGGCTCCCGAGAAAAGGCTGTCGGAGATTGTGGTATGGAAAGTGTTTATATAAGGTATTTCTTACAACTATATATACAGAATATATTTGGACTTTGTTTGCTTACAAAGATGAAAACATACCTTAAGTTTAAATTCCAGTTCTGCTACATAATTAGTTTTTTTACAATCAATTGTGATTTTCCCTCCAAGTTCCAAGGTCATTGTACCATATAAAATGCCTGTAAACAAACAACAGAGGTTAAACTACGTTGTTACAGTCCTACTACAAATACCATAATAGCAGTTTTGGTCACTATATTAAATATATATTCAATATTCTCTTTAACAGTCAAAAAAGCTCCAAATAAGACTTTATTATGAATTACGAGCGAAACAAACTGCTGAGCGAAAGAGTACCTTTGCAGTGTGCGTATGGCATTGTAATGACATACTCCTCGTCTCGGGTAAGGAACAGGAGCGTCGCCTTCCCATCCAGTATCGCCGACAGTGAGTTACCTGCATCGTTAACAAAACACCCGCACCTACACGTGTTACCATACAGGACACGCCAGCTCATGTCTGGACGCAGATGATTGACACGGACCGTAAAACTTGGACTTGGCGAGGATGCTGCCGTTTATGCAGAAGCCGTCCTTCTTGTTGCAGACGTAGAAGGCCGAGATGGGCGGATGATGCGACACCTGCCAGAGGACAAAGAGGGAGGCGCCGCTGAGAACTGGGTTGCCGACGGAGAGGTACGGAAGGAACCAATCAGCACGCTGTAGTGGTGCGGCGTGGATAGGGGGCCGCCTCACCTGTTCGGCTATGTAAAAAGTACAGCTGTCAGTCTGCGGGTGGAGCCAGCAGCAACGAAACGTCTCCCCGAGGATTGGATTATACGGCTTCTTCAGCCCCTGCAATCCAGTCACAAGAATAAATACGGCCATGGTGTATTTATGGTAACATTCAAACACAAACGCACAATCTACGTACATGGCAACTTTCATGATTTAGCTCATAATTTACACTTTACACAGCAGTACAGCTTTAAACATATACCCACGGTGTTGTGCAGCTCAGGAAGTGGCAGGGTCAGAAACATCAGAGAAAAGTCACCTGATGAGGCAAATAGACTCCTTTCACCTAATTTAGCTTCTCCTATCCCATGATGTTGAAATTGTGGTCTCCCATGGATAATTCAACTCTCAACTTGGAGATTCTATATTGGGTATGGCCAGGAAAAATATACTAATTGGCCAGGTAGCAGACAAGCCATCCATTTTATTGCAGTGGTAAAGTTATCCCCAATGACTGACTTTCAGGGAAGAGAATGAGCTAAGTGAATCACAGAACCATCGGGTTGTTTTTGTTCTATTTTTATAGTGTGGTGAAATTAGGGGAAGAGTCGTTGATGGAAGATATGTAAGGGGAAAATGGCTCCCCCTACTGGAGCCAAAACCTTGAATTCCCCAATAACGCAGCAGAAAAAGATTATGGACACATATCTAAACCAAGTGCTTCAGGTTCAGATGTTTAGTGAAGTAAAGTGTTTGGAGTACAAAACCCTTGGGGAATTGGTGGGAGGGTTTGTGAATTAACTGAGAGTAAAGATACCACGGAAAGGAATCTGTCGAATGGCCGGTGGGGTGTGACAAGAAGAGGGCAATAACAATACTTTATTATGCTGCTTAAGTCTAACCTTGGGCTTCTTGTAGAAGCCGGACAGGTACCACTGCAGGACCTGCTTTATCCGGCAGTAGGGGCTCTCTGCGGTCACCGCCCTGAGCAGGAGGAGAGATGAGATCAGCGCTCACTCTGGCCAGCTGCTCGTTATAAAAGCTCACCAATCACGCATGGCACAGAGGGCACCCCAGTGCTGATGGCGGGTTAGGCGTGTTTACCGCGAGAGCAGATCGGCATGGTAGTAGTAGTCGGAGAGCTTGTCCAGGAAGGAGCGGGGCTCCAGGATGAAGGTGGGCAGCACCACCTTGGACAGGTCCATCCCAGGGCGGAGCTGCTTCAGCAGGGTCCACATCAGACCTTTGTTCTCCTCTGAGACCGTCTCGACCTGGGACGTCTCTCCTGCCTGGGAGATGTGAGACAGCGTGTGCCATTTACCAATTAATTACATTGACTGTGCAAAACATCCTCGCATTATCTTCATTGCGTGTGTGATTACTGTGTATTACGTCAAGCAAGTAGGGTTAGAAAGTCTCATTGCCAATGCATTTTAGGTTGTTGGTTTAGACATTGGCCTGATGTTTACAATTGGCATTATAATCTGCAATCAGCCTCAAAGCGAGAGAGCAATTCCTCTGTGAGGAAAGCAGTCGGCCAGGGGTTCCCCCTGCCTGACCTCTGCCATATCCTCCTGGCTCTGCTCCACGTAGGCGGTGGCCTGTGGTCCAGGGGAGAGGTCATCTGATTGGTCCACGTCGCTCTCCTCCGTCAACTCGGCCCCGTTCCCTTCAGCCCCGTTGTCAGACTCCTCGTGCGCCTCCTTGTCAGACTTGTCAGAGTAGCCGTCATTCTCCGTATGATTATGTTCCATTGACTCATTCAACCTTGTCCAAGGTACGACACGCAAAACACAAAAGAAATAAAAACCAAACATTAAACTGATAGATAAAAACTGGTAAAACAAATCTTCAGAAGCTTATCTCTCAACCGATTACAATACCCTTTTACATTATAACATCAAAACTTTTTTTGAAAACTGTCTCAGGGTAAAAGACAAAAAGAAAAAGGACAATCGGATTTAAACTTTTAGAATGTTCTTGCTACTGTGTGTATAAACATGAAGGAGATAAGGTAAGGGAAAGGTAACTATATTAATATTATTAATTCCTAAAAGCTCAATTGCACTACCCACTGGTTATCTTTCATCCCAAATGTCACAAGCTCCGTTGCCTCAGCAACCACTGCCATCATCACCTTCATATGCCCCGACTATCACTTGCTGTTTCCAAGGTTTCATACTGTTTACCTGTAGGCTGTGCTTATGTTCGTAATTTTTCAAAAGATTCATCTAAAATATTTATCCTGTAGTTCTCATTAACATGAAATACGTGCTAAACATACATAGACAAAACATCTAATCGATACCGAGGCAAAACTGTGGTTGTGCTATCCAGGGACAACATGTTTACACCCAGCCCATCCTGTTGTTAGTATTTTTCCATTTATGAAACACAAGCAAAGCCAAGTCTTTCTGTGCTGTTCGGAAAACAGAACACACCGTACACTCGTAGCAGTCTAGGAACGTTCAACATAGCCCTTACCTTGCATGCAACAGAAATTCCGGAGCCAGCGTATGAATATGCTATTTATAAAGCCAAGGTCATGACATTTCTTATTTCCCTAGGAATTACTGCCAGTCCGTGGTAAGAAAACGATCCTACTGGTAAGGGCGTCTGGCTTTTCTGCTTTTTGATGATCCTATGTGCAATGTGCTTTTCTGCTGCTCTCTTCATCAGGGTTGTTTAAGGTTCCCACTCCCCTCGCCTCTTCTTCCTCTATCACGAGTCACATGATCGTCCAAAGTCAGGCTGACTGGCTGGGAGGGGGCAGCAGAGGAGCTACAATGGCTTATTCTAAATGTGGGGAGGGATGGAGGGTGCATAACAGGGTGCTGCGGGCCATGATTAATCAGTCTGGCAGACCTCAGCACACACACACAGTCCTGATACCTGTCATATTATACAGATATTACCTCCATTGTTTGAGTGCCTGTGTTACATTTTCTGGACTGTACTGAACCAATTACAAGCCTGGCACATTGGGGTCATGTGACAATGATAGGCCATGTGACAAGGATTGGTCATGTGACAAGGATAAAAGCCCATTACAGAAAATGAACAATTACCTACAAGAAACACCAAAAAATAATCCAAAAAATAATCAAATTTAAAAGATTTTTCTTTTTATTATTATTATTATTATTATTATTATTATACAAGAAATTCGATAAATAATTTTGTTTTATTTGGAATTGCCAATTATTTTAGTTTTTACCCCCCCCAATTTGAAATCGGCAATTTTTCTAATGCATCTCAGCTTGTTGCTCATATCCTGCCACCACACACGGGGAGGGTGGGGAAACACGACTAGTCTCCTCCAATCCAAGTCACACGCGGCAGACTACTCAGAGGTTCAGCGCCAGTGGTACTTCCTTCTTGATGGCACTGCAGGCGGCCGAGAGCAGACAGGTGAGGCTGCTTAGGGATGAGTCCAGGAAATCCCTACGGTTTGGCACCCGCCCCATCCCAGCCCAGGTGGCGCTTTGCCAACTGTGCACCACTGCTGTGTTCTCCCTTTCACAATCGGCAAATTGCATGAGCTGGATGTGAACCCGCGAAGCGAAGCTCATAGCGCCCGACTGGTGCCAAAAAGGGTGGCACGCATCTCCAATGGTCTTTGTCTCACCCACATCCCCAGCCCTGGGATTAACTTAAGCATGCGTGCACAGAAAGCTACATTTGTCAACAATGTCACAAACATTAACAAACATTTAAAAAACGATTTTGTCCAGTTTTTAACCTAAGAGGATACATTTTACCCTCATTCTGTAACACGCAACAGGAATAACTCCAACATACTGAAGAAACGTGTAGACAGATATGACAGTGTTCAGGGAACAAGGCTGGCTGTTACTTACCGATATTGTTTACACTGGAGCACAATGACTGAACTAGAGCGGAGGCTCAGTTAGTGAGCTCCAGGCAGTGGAATAAGTGATGTGTACCGACAGAAGGTTCTACATTAGCCTCCTTCCCATCTCTCTTTCTACATGTCATTATCTGTCTCCCGGGAGGAGGTGCACACTCACTGGGAGAGCCCGTGGTCGGCGACGGGCGAAGGCTGCAGGAGCTGCAGGATGTGCGAGGCATTGGGGGAGCAGCCCAGGCCCTCCTCGTGGCCAGCCTTGGGCGTGAGCTTGCAGAGGCTGGAGCAGCTGATCGCCAGCTCCAGGGCGTCCATCCAGCAGCGACCTGGACCGGACCGGACCGGACCGGACGGAAGGGGGCGGGCAGGCATAGGCATAGTCATACTTCAAAGGACATACAGTTGGCTGTGATCTTCTGGAAACACGCACCCACACACAGACACGCACTCCCTGACCCAACACTTCCAAGCCCAGTTCAAAGGGCAACATTGCCTGGTCTCACCGTCAGACTCAGACGCGGCTCTGAAGATCAGGTAGCTGCTGGGCAGAGGCTGCGTGATGGAGCCCACATTCTCCCCTTTAGGGCCCTGGAGGAAGGACAGACCAATACAAGCAAATAGAGAATTCTGTTTCAACAGCAAAGACCACGAGCGTCGTCCCACACACGCAGACAATACGACAGGAATGCAAAGAAAGCCCTGAAGCCGATTAGATATGCCCGGGAGTCTCCTCACTTTCACGGCCCAGACAGACTTGTCCAGTGGGTGGTAAAGCTTGAAGCAGAAGCCATCCTTCTTCGAGGGCCTCTCAATGAGCGTGCAGGCGTTGAGCAGAATGGTTCCGACCCAGTGGTCCACTTTGGGGCTCTTGTATATCAGGAGCACGCCTGGCCTCAGAACACACCACAGCTTGGTCCAGCTCTTCAGGGTGCCACGAATCTGAAAAGGAAATTGATGGCAGCGTGTTTTCTCCTGAAGTGTGCATGCATGCCACCTATATTCTTCAGTATCTACGCCGGTTTCATTACGGACACGGACACTTAGGCAATCCTTAAAGAGGAAAGCCTAGCGACACAACGGTCTCCATTCAGCGACAAATGGAGAATAGCTTTTCAGTGGAGGATACCACACCTTCAGCCAACTGGACATAATTACAACACTGGGGTCCTCCAGAGCGCTGAACAATTCTTTAGCTGCCCTCTTTTTCTCCTGTTGATAATTCTTCTTTTGGACCTGCAGCAGAAAAAAACACCTGAGGCCAAAAACAACAGTACCTGTGACACATCTCGTCTTCAAAAAAAATAACATTCTGTCGGAAATGCCACTAGGTGGAGGCAGTGAGGTAAATGAGATGTCATGGCGATCCCAATTTTTTTTGCTCTCCGAAATCATGTCACCGTTGTCTTTGTGCACAGTTGACCCAGGGAATTTGACAGGCACCTACTTTGAGAGATTCTTTCCAAGCCAGCTTTTCACTGGGGGAGGGACACTCCTTCTCGTGACCATTGAACATCTTCATCTCCAACTGACAATGGAAAAAAAACTGAATTGTGGCCAAAATGTCCTGGCAAAATCTGAATCAACTACTCCCTGAAATCCTATCAAGGGAACCAGTACCAGAAGATTAACATACCTCCCCAACGCAAATCAGATCCCCCTCCATATGTCACAGAGGGAATTCGATTTTTCCACAGCGTGTGCCTCACCTGTCTACGGTGTCAAACAACACTGCTGAACACATCCACAAAGCTCAATTTAAGTTTGATCTAAATTAATCCCATGAGAGATTTCATCAATTGTCATTGAGATGCACTTGGGCTAAATCATAGGTCCTCTCTTTGTGCAGAGCCTTAAGGAAAGACTTCTTCCGTGCAACAAGTGAACACCGTATTCGTGAAGATGTCAGTATTGACTGTTAGCCTTAAAGACGCTGTTCCCCCCGATGATGCCAGACTGTCACAGATATTCTAACACCTCTAGCCTTGGGCTTGCCTCACTCACATTTTCCACACATCAAGTTCATACATCACACTTAATTAGTTCCACACATCAAGTTGTAATAATTTTCTCTTGGTAGCCACTGATCCTGCTGCCTTGAACTACTTAATTATGGACACTAAAGTTTAAACTGGTATACTTCTTAATGACGGACAATATAGTTTAAACTGGTATACTTCTTAATGACGGACAATATAGTTTAAATTGGTATAATTCTTAATGACGGACAATATAGTTTAAACTGGTATACTTCTTAATGACGGACACTATAGTTTAAACTGGTATACTTCTTAATGACGGACACTATAGTTTAAACTGGTATACTTCTTAATGACGGACAATATAGTTTAAATTGATGTAATTTTTAATGACAGACAATATAGTTTAAACTGGTATACTTCTTAATGATGGACAATATAGTTTAAACTGGAATATTCATGTGAAACTTTACACCTACCTTGTGAAGATCAATTACTTGTTTCTGAGAGTACTCTGGCCTTTACCATGATGGCGGATGTTAATTAATAATATCCTAGCTACTTTTATATCCCATGGAAACAGGGAGCAAATTATGGCTTCATGAAAGATCTAAACGTTTTATATGTTATTTTGTGACAACAGATTCTGTTTATAAGTAATTTTGGTGTCCGCATTTTTAAATTACAATTCTGCAGACAAAATTTTTTGTGTATGTGTGTGTGTTATAATGAAGCTTTTGTTTAATTTATCTAAGCAAAAATAAAATCTTACACAATAATTTTCATTTTGTTTAATCATGTTTTTGGTAACATTTAACAATAGTACGAATAAAAACGGAGGGCACTGTATATTAAGTTTATCATTTGAGATGACCATGGTAGTACAAACCAAACGTAAATTTCTCATAAATCTTCAAATATTGTTCTGTATTTGAGAAGATGACCACATCAGGTGTTCGCACAGAGCAATACTTCAATACATATACACTAAGTACCGTGCAAAAAGTTGTTTAAGTCTTAGACCAAGGTGTTGTTAATGATAAATGACAAACAGAGATGTCATTAACAAGAGGAAGGGCGCCTGGTAACACTGATTCCCCAGGTTTTACAGTAGCAATGACGTGCATCCACATACAGTGATTCGACAGGGGTCCTCTTACTTCACTTGTAGGTGATTGGGCTGGGCTGGCTTCGTCCCTCAGTACTGGCATTACATTCCGATCTGTTTCATTACCTGCTATCCATCCACAAAACACACGCAAACAAAAACAAGTCATTCTGACTACCAGGATATTAGATGAAGTATAATAGCTCCGACATTCATCATTTAACGTCCAACATCATTCACATCAAATTAAGCAAAACGGAGTCATTTGTTTTCTCGACAGGCTGCTCGACATTAACCATGCCAATAAAAGGTCTAGAAAGGGCCTGGATTTCCCGATGAAGTGGAAAGGCTCTGCTACATAGATGGATTATACTCTGAACGCCGCCAGCACAAAACATGGTGCCACAGGCTATGCTTCCCCGAGTCGCCCAAGGTCACCTGGACTGAGAGGGTGGATGTCGTTGTCTCCTCCGTAGGACAGATTTCGCATCAGCAAACGGGGGTCAATCTTCTGCTGAGTGTCCGTGGCTGGGGAAAGGGAAAACCTTCGCCTCGACAAATTCTCCTCCTTCATCCTGTCAGCTGTACTTGTGTTCTGGGGAGACCAAGGCACCAAGTTGAACTACTTAATAACTGTTAAGTTTTGTAATGATACTGACAACAGTGCTCCAAAAAAAAACCCTGTATGACCATTAGCAGAAATTTTTCAGTCTTTCACTACAAGACTGAATAGGGCTAACCAAAACTGGTGACTTAACAATAGTGAATAGGGCTAACTGAAACTGGTGATTTTACAATACTGAATAGGGCTAACTCAAACTGGTGACTTTACAATTGTGAATGGGGCTAGCTGAAATTGGTGACTTTACAATAGTGAATGGAACAAGCTGAAACTGGTGACTTTATAATAGTGAATTGGGCAAACTGAAACTGGTGACTTTATAATAGTGAATTGGGCAAGCTGAAACTGGTCCAGAACAAATGCATGCAAATGGGTCAGAGTCATATAAAGGCTCAAAGTCTCTCACTTGATGTATACAGCAGGATGGTGTAATTCTAACGTTATTACAATGGCCCAAACAAATGACCTTATAGGAAAATTAGTGGCACAAAATTGTTGACCATTGGTACATAAAAATTGTACAGCTGTGTTTACACTTCTTTTATGGAGTGTTTTTATGGGCAGATTATCAGATAAAATCTATAAGCCGCTGTTCAAAGCTGAGTAGAGATCACTACTGCCTGTGTGTTTCTGGTGAGAGTGCCTGTGTGTGTTCATGCGAGCATATGTGTGTGCATGTGTGCATGTGTGGGCCTGTGTGTGTATACGCGGGTGCCTGCCTGTGTGTGCCGGCTTTTTAAAGCCCATCAAAGTCTTATGAGATCAAGAGTATCTTAAAGAGGAGCTATGTTCCATATGCTAATGCTAAATGTTTACATTTACATTTACTCACTCAGCTTTTGCCCACATTTCCACTCTGGAAAACAACATAATATGAACAGGCACAGA
>JAOVYW010052906.1:0-23812 GCA_025775045.1 Hiodon tergisus | reverse complement strand
CCCCCCCCCCCCCCCCCCCCCCCCCCCCCCCACAACCTCAGAGCAGGGAACGCTGTAATCTAACAGAGCTGGAGAATTTGGGTGGCCTTCTATAGAAGATTTATGGATCTGGAAAAAATTGTGTGTGTATGCATGTGTGTGTTGGGGGGGGGGGGGGCATGGGAAAGGGAGGAAGTTGTTGCCTGGTGGACTGTGAGAACTGCCCCAGGTTTAAAGGTTGAAATAGGCTGAGTCAGAGCACAGACAGTTAAACTTGGAACTTGAGCACAGATGACAGACAGGGGGTATGACTGAGACACACGTCAAAGGAAGTCTCCAGTTTATCCCTCCTATTGTCAGGTTTGTTTGTAGGAACCTGGAATCCTTGCCTACACTCATTCATCGTTTGTTATGAAGAATTTACAGCAATTCCTGATATTAACTTATCATAATCATAATAAAAACATTGTCCAACACACTGAATTTTTTGGGGTCTTTTTTGTGACTGAAAACTCAAATGATGACTAAATGATGTCCATGTTAACTAATTTATGAACTGAAGAAAATGAAGAATTGTATGAAGGTAAAAAAAATAAGTTTTGGGGCGCATAACACCCCCCCGTGTGACCTTTCACTCTGCAGACACTGATGGATGTTATGCACTGACCACAGGAACACGGTCGACATCACTGCCGGAAGACTAGCCATTCATTCTCTCCCTCGCACCATTGTCAGACAGGAAATTGTAATTCATGCAGCAGAGGGCTAGACCCCACTGTCTTCAGTCATGTATGTCAGGGATCAGGAAGAAATAAAGATGTTTTGGGTTAAAGAGATTACAACTGTGCTGCGATATGACAGCAAATTTGCAGGCAGCAGCCTCCGCGTTCACACTAATTCTCTACAGCGGGTATGAGAGGTGATGCCGTGAATGCAACATGCTAGTGTATTTCACTAGAAAATTTAGATTTTGTCTACTAAAAAAATAACCCAATTTGGGATAATCAGTTATGCCAATGCATCTAGACACATTGAGACATATCCTGCCACCATACATGTGGATAGTGAGGAAATTCCTCCTCCAATCCTAGTTGCCTTCAAGCCACGCTTCTCTTTTTCACACTGCAGGCTATATATGGCCCACACATGGTTTAACTCTGGTTGGAGGAGAGGCACATCACTCAAACCGGCACACTCCAGCTCATTGGGCTCTGTCTGCGCTCAGGTGATTGCTCATACCAACTTAGCCAAACGTGTTCTCACAGTTACTGTGAAAAAAAATTACGACTTAATTACATATATATTTTACATTAACAATGCAACATAGAACTAAAGTAATTATCTGGAGAAAAGCTTTGGTTTTTTTACTGTATGAATGGAGAAAGACTTCCTTTAATGTTGACAAATGCTTCTCTAACTCTCCCATCTGCTGAAGGCTGTTTGTTGTATATAAAAGTATTCATTGATTAACATTATCAATGATCCACTGAAGTAACCTTTTAACAGCTGAGGATAGCGTGACTCCGTAGTCTCCCCAGCTGAGGAAAACTATGTAGACACTGATTTTTCCTTTGAATTCTGGGTAGAGAACCTAAGCCTGACGAGTCACTCGGAGTACATTTGTGTGAGATTTGTGTGAGATAGTCCATTACACCTCAATATAAATGACAACTCTGCTAAACTCTGCGTGTTAGATGGCTTAAACCGTGACAGATTACATTCAGGGAAATTGCATGGCATTCCTTCTAAACTGTAAAGTTGTCTCTGGGCCAAGGCCCTCCTTGCCAGCTATTCAATTAGGAGAGTTGACTAATTAGGTGGTGGGGACGAATGAGACCCTTTTTTTGACTTCATGTGGAAAATATTGAGAAACCTCTCGTGCGTTCTATATGGCTCATCCAGAATTACTTAGCGAAGGAAAACATTTTCAAACAGACGCTGCATAAACAAACACAGACAGGCACGAAACCATCATCATCAGCCAATAGATGTGTTTCATTGGTGGCGCTGAATTAGAAATGGCTGCTATAAATAACCGCAAGGTTGTGAGTAGAGGGTTGTGGGGAGGGTTGCTGTCCCTTTAAGTAAAATCCAGCACTCACATCCAGCTGATTTATCACTTCCCAAAAGTGACCTATTCCGTAACGCCGTTCATCATGCTGACCACCAGGCATGACTTGCCCATCTGAGGAGCCTCCCACAAGTACTCACGCACGCTCTACCTCACCACCTCCTCCTGCCTTTTGGAAATATGCTTTCGTCATCGCGCTTCATCAGTGGAATTATTTGTCATGTAATTGCCTCAACGGTTAGTCTCATATTTGACGTAATGGTTTGGCCTCACCTGGTATACGGGTACCGTTTGAGACTCTGGTTCTCATGACCCTCATGGCCTTTAAGATCTGGGTAAGATATAACGTCTTCACCAAAATCTAGGTCTTTATTTCAGGGTAGGGGCTGCACCCGCAAATTATAATTGAAGCCGAACTAACAGATTGTTCACTGAACCTGAAAAGCGAGGTGAAGGCCATTTGGTTTCTCAAAAAACGTTCTGAGAATGTTGGAGGTCTTCCAGACTTTCATGTTTCTTCGTTTATGTTATCAATGCCTGTTGCAGGGAAAACAGTGTGACCATAAAGGCCTCCGATCGTGGATGCTGCTTCACCTGTGATGGGCGGATGCTGCTTCACCTGTGATGGGCGGATGCTGCTTCAGCTGTGATGGGAGGAAGTTACTTGGCCTGTGATGGAGTATGTCCCGCTGTGACCATGTGGCATCCTTTGCTGCGATGGCATCTGAGTTCACATCCAGGCAGCCAGGCAGGGCCCTCAAAGTGGTTGCTTGGCTGGGGTCCACTTCTCAGCAGTGTGCACCCCAAGGCATTCTTGCCTTATCACTTTAAATTTTTCCTGTTTGTATTTCCTGTCAGATAAATGTAATTGTTATAATAACAGTCTATGCTGACAGGGGACTGCACCGTTGTGGCACAATAGGGAATTCCAATTTTCCAAAACAACAGAACCCTTCAGGTGGTGCTCCCCTTAATAAAACCTTGTTTTCTCCATGTGCAGTAGTTCAGTTAGAAAGAGAATCTGAGCAGGAAGGAAAACGGAATTATCTTTGAAAAACATGCCACAAGAGGGCAATGAAGTCTCAAAAATGTATGAAGGCAAAATAATTTGAGGACAGCTTAATGCCCAACATCCTCTTAGATGATAGTTTCCAGTACAAACCAATTACTCACTTTTGAACCATTTGCTTTAGAATGGGTACGAATGTAGTTTTTTGTTTTAGCTATTGTTATTTTGTTTTTATATTTATTCATTAAGAAGACTTCTCTGTAGAACGGCCTGTGCGAATGGCCTGGGAAAGTTGGTCTTGCTTTAAGGATCATGAAGTTGCTTTATTAAATCAATCAAGCGTTCTTAACATGCTGCAGTCCATAAAGTAGACCGGACAGATGGGTACTGCAGAAGTCAAGTGGAGGTGTAACGAGGCCATGTATTTATTTTTCAGCATCAGAAAAAGACACAACCTGTCTAATCTGTGAAATGTTTCTCAGTTTTCTGTTGTAATTAGCATGGGGCTTGCGTGACAATGAGGAATCCAGGAAAACTCCTAGACTATTGAAAATAGGGTAGGTGCCAACTTTGATGCCATCGATAATTGTTAGTTTAAAGTTAGTTAAAGGGACTTTTTGCTAACTGAAACCATTTCGGTCCTGCAGGATATTAACAATGCAGCACAAAGAAAACTCTTGGGACAAGAGCTAAAACTTCTTCTTGAGGTCATTTTTTACTGACCTAGAGTCAGTAATGTATTTAAAAGATGTTGCATATGTGTCTTCCACTGAATGTTTGTTTAACGCATTTATACATTCTTAACATGTACTGGATATGAATGACAAATACTTATGAATATGAAAAATGTTTCATTGGATGTAATATTTGTAAAACCAGCATATTATTATTATATTATGTATAAAATGTATATTTAAGAGTTGTAAATGACTAATTCATCTGGAAAATGCTATATTTTTAGTTACACATGGGATTCAAAGCAACATATATTTCTGCACTGGGAAAAAATGCATGTGAAAAATTCACTTAGTTGCAACGGTTCACCTTCATCTCTTCTTTTAGTCCGTCACGTTTATCAATCAACTCATTAATCAATTAACATTCCACTAACTCAAGTGCACTGTTTCATTCACTGTGCATCTCTCAACTTGGTTTCTATTTTCTTTATAACCCTGACACAAAGGTTTTGTCAGTGGAGTTCATTGTTCTTGTTTCCATGTATCTGTTTCCATGTACCTGTTTATTAAAGATCATGTTTAGTTTGAACTACGACTAAGTCTCCTTGCTGTGCCTCAAAAGCTGTGTCTGACTGGGACTTGGTCCGCGTGGGAGCAGCGCTTGGGTTCGTCCCTGTTCTGGTGCCCCGCACCGCGTGACAATTATATTGTTGTTTATGAAATATACAAAATTATTATTAAAGTACATTAAGTATTTTTGTATCACAAATATTAAACAAAAGTGTCAGTTCATCCATGTCCTGTTTAATTCAATGCAATGGACAGAATTTAATACCAGGTGCAAGATATATTTTATTTTGAGTGGTATATTTCATCACCGTATAAATTTAGGTATGTATTTTTAACAGAAGAACATCTGGAGTGATGGAGGAACAGTGAGCAGAGAGAAAATGACCTTGTGGTCAAACAGAGCACTGAAAGATGAAGAAGTCAGCTGTGGGCGAACATTTTCAGCTCTTTTTATAATATCCCACAGAAACACTCACAGCCACAGTGATTCTCATTTGTTCTCCTGTTGAAGAAAAGACACTGAACAATCCTGTTAAGCAACCGTTATATTGATTTTATCATGGAACGTAATGATCAACATCCCTTCCGGATGATTTTGAATAGTTTATATAAACGGTAATAAAATAAAATAGTGACAACACAAATAAGTTAACGGAAAACGTGAAAGAATATTTCATGTTGAGGAATATAGTGGCTTCACTTAATGTTGTGTGTTTTATCTAGTTAAGATTATCTAAGTTTGAGGGAAAATTTTTTAATTTGGGGGAGAATAGAACTGTCAAATTTGAATCAAGCTTATTGTTTACACATCTGAATTATGCAATATATAAAAAGACAATATTTTATTTTTAATGAGTCTCATATCTACATTCAGTTGCCATTAGTGGAGACACCGTTTTTAGGCACTAGGGCATTGGTCATTTTAAGATCTATGCACCGGCCTCGAAAGCAGTGGCTGTAAAGATACCAATAAACACATTGAGTAATATAGAGGTTGATTCTAATTTTGGACTAGAAGCCTGCGTGTATTACACGGAACTTTCTGCAACCATTTCCTTTGGTATCACTAATTACAAAGCATTAGGAAAGTAATGCAAATACAAATTGGGATTTTTCGTTAGCTGCTGCCCGAGCATGTGACCCCTTTCACCTTGTTAGCCCCTTATTTCTGTCCGTCACCTGTCAGACAGCTGAGCTCAGTGGTTTGGGCACATTAAAAACCCCTCCGGTGGAGCAAAAATCCCCTCTCTCCAAAACCCTTTTCACCCTCTCCTGGGACCTTTAGTCGTAGACGTCTAATGAACCAAGTTCTTTCTGTCTGCACTGTTAAAGTTTCAGTTCACCAGAATCCATGAGTGAGAGAGAGAAAAAATGTCTTTCTCTTTCTAACTCTGCCAGATACAAGCAATTGATGCTACAACCCACAATATTTACTCACTTTGTGTACATTATCTAAAGACAAAACAATGGTTTATTACCTAGGTACATTTAAAGGGGCTTAGTTACATTGAATAATACACATCAGTTACATGTAAAGGAGCCACCTTACATTGAATAATACGCATTAGTTAGCCTACTTGCTTTGAATAATACGCATTAGTCACATGTAAAGGGGTTTAGTTTAATTGAATAAAAAACATCAGTTACATGTAAAGGGGCTTAGTTACGTTGAATAATTTGCATTAGTTTCATGTAAAGGGGCCTAGTTACATGTGATAGGGCTTAGTTACATTGAAAAATACGCATTAGTTACATGGGATAGGGCTTAGTTACATTGAATAATACACATTAGTTATATGTAACGGGGGTCAGTTACATTGCACAATCAACATCATTCTTGTCTATTTGTTATAATGTAATTGCATGCAATATTCTGGAGTACTCTTTTATGTGTAAGTGCATTCCCAATGTTTTAAAAAGATAAAGATAAGATGGGTGTGTGAGGTAATGATAGTTATCCATCTCTGCCGTACAAGGTTCAGCTTCACTGAGGTTTTAATGTCTACTTTTCTGCTTGCTGAGAAGCATCGTGGTACGTAGCTTTCCGTAAAACTATAAAACAAAGAATTATCTAATAGGTATCCATAGCATAGTTACATTTTCCATGCCTGGAACATAATTGATTCTTGCATTTGTAAACCCAGGATTACGTCATATTTGTGTATTTCTGAAAAAGGTATTTTACAACATTAATGCATGTATTGCACTAAAATGTTATTTTAAGTATAAAGGTACTTCTGATAATGATATGCAATTGCTCTGTAACAAAGGAGCCCCCAGCAAGATTCCATTGAATGTGCAATCCCTTTATATGTTCTTATTATGTACTTATAAGTTCATATTATTCAACAAGTAAGCTTTTGAAGAATTAACATTATCAATTTTATTATTTGACCTGTAAGTACAAATGATTTACTTTCAACATACACCCTGCTACAGCATCCGTACATTGTAGTTACACTGTAGTTAATGGTAATGTGTGCTTCCCAGACTGGAATTGCCGTGGCAGCTGCTGATTCCCGACTGTATTTTCACTCACATATTTATTGTCTAAGCTGACAATGGTTGCTTTTAAAATGAATATCATACTATGATAATGGACCAAAGTACATATCCATGTTAAGGGTGAAGATTTTTTAAAGATATCCTGGTGTGCTCAGGAATCGACATCTACCTCAGTTCCAAGAAGAATGCCAAGCTCAGGAGATATGAAACAGCCCCAAAGCAAAACACTTTCACTTCCGTGATGCATGGACTGCAGCCAGCAGAAGCTTCACCTTTTGGAAAGCAAAGATACTGGTGAAGAGAGGGTTTTGTTTAAGATGTTGTTTGACAATTCAGCATTGCTTATTTTTGAGTTTTGCCATTAAGAAAAGTAAACAATGCACCAACTTCTGTATTCAGGGATACTGTACCCCAGGTATGTCAGAAGCTCTTTAAGTTGCAACCATTCTTTAGAATTTTGTTTGTATTTTGAGCCAGTTTTCTCATGAGCTCACAGGTTCTCACAAGGGAATGTACGAGGGAATTTATTTAATGGTCTTGTGTATACTTTATTGTGTACTTTTCAGTAATCCATATTACCATGCAACACATAAAGGATGGCAAAATATGAGCAGAAGTCTAGGCATTTCAATCATTGGTGATGTATGATTTATTTCTCTAAGTAAATAACATTACTAAACAAATTTTAAAGTCTGCTCGGAAGTCTTTGATGAGACTTAGCCTTAGGTTAATTTTCATTTACATATTGGCACTTGACCTCGGCATACATATATTTCAAGATAGCTAGATAGCTACCTTATTTATTAAAACATGTCCACATTATAGGATATTATAGCATAAAACATAGTGTGGCCTAAAAGGTTTTCAGGACGCTTTAGTCCTCCCTCCTTCCTGAAAGCTGTGGGAAATTCTTATTTCTGATAATGTTTCGGTAACCCACCATTGTCACTTACACGCAACAGAATAGGGATTTAATATCGTCATCATACGCTGTTGAACTGCTAAGTTTAGATAAGGCCTCTCTTCCACAGATTTTTCCTGCTGTGGGCTAGCTGACGCAAGCAGGGATACACAAGATGTGTAACCGGGGCCTGGGCCTGGAAACACAATCGTTTCTATTTGTCTGCAGTCACTCTGTTCACTCACAGTACCCACAGTACAGTTTTTGTTAAGGATCAGGTGTTAGAAGGCAAAACCAGGGGTCTGTTAATCCCCTATGTGATATTATACATTTGATGCCAAAAGCACCCCAGATACATACCCACACTGAATGTTGCCCTAGAGAGATAGTGTGCAGTTCTCATTTTACTCATGTTCACGAACAGAAGTCTGACTCAAACCTGCGTTGAGAAGACATTAGGGCAGTGGAAACAAAGTGTCCAGGGTTCCAGTGAAGGGTTGGGTGGGTGGTCATAGCAGTTGAGTGAACCGATACTGATTTAAGGAAATTTTTCTGGCGACCTTGTCAGGTTTTCAGGATGTGGGCTGTCCCTCCACCTGTGCTTCTACACTCCTTCACCCTGCAGTTCCTCTCTGGCTATTTCCATCACCCACAGATATGGTCACAAACCCCAGACCTCCCCTGAGACAACACTCAGTGCGCCCTTACATATTGAACACAGATTTGTTTCCGGCAACACTAATTTGTTAAAAACGGTTTATAACAGAAACAAGTTAATTTTCTTAAGTTAAAATTTTCTTAAGTTTTTTTTATTCATTTCAATCTCAATGATTGAGGAAACAAACTTTTTCAGGTCTTCTAGGCCAACCAGGTGTCAGTAACTGAAGTGCAGAGGCACAAATCACAAAGAGTCTCAAAGTTTGGAGTTTGTGTTTGTTCATGTTTTAGTAAATGCTTTGTTGAAATATTTGCTAAGGTCGTATTTGAGACCCAGAGCAAAATCTGACGATGCCAATCGTTACGGAGTAAGTGGTTGTGCTTGCGTAAATGTGAACTGTTAAAACAGACCAGAAGGTTTAAATAAACTTTTAATTGTGACGGGCTGATGAAAGCTTTTATCAATTTACCTCAATATTATTTCATCAATTGCACTTAAAGGACCATTGATATACAGTTAATCACACGAATTCATAAACTTTAGAGGTGAAATGGGGAAAAAAACGTGCAAAATATTTTGAGGAGGATATTTAACGTGGCCATGAGAAAACAATACGTCAATCATATCTGAGAGGAACCGTCTCTCCAACACGACCTGCGATGTGGAGTGATGGCCACTTCCTTCTGCTTTGTGATCACTGCTGATTTAACTAATCCACATTGTTGTTTTTTTAAATATATATTGTTAGGTTGAAAGTTCCGTAAGCAGCAGAGTAAACAGTATTCATTTTAAACCAGAGAGGCATCTTTTATAAACAACATCTTGTTGAGAGCACAATGCTAAATATTCAAATTCAAAGCGCTTTATCCGCATGAATATAATACTATATAGTATTGCCAAAGCAATTAACCAAAAAAAAAAAAAAAGTTAACATGTAAAATAATAATAACAACAGAGCCTTTCCCATATCAATAAATTTAATAGTTAACTCTCCAAGCAACCGGTTACCCTTCGGAGGTTTTTGGTGTAGTCATAGCGAAAAAAGAAACAATTCTACAAGTGTCCCAGTTCTCGAAAGGTAGCACGTCCACCTTACTTTCAAGTCAAGGGCGGAGACTATTTTTATAATTGTAGATTCAAGTTATTTTTGATTATTTTTACTTCACTTTTAACGGCTCTAAAATGAAAAAGTAACCATTTATGTACTGACTTCTTTTCCCTAAAAGAATACATTTATAAATAAATAAAAAAAGAATAAATAAATAGAAATAAAGATGATGATGATGATTATTATTATTAATTAATACTTATAACTTATTATCATTTAAACACATTGTTGCATGATTAGCAGTGTTACCGAACTACTTGCATGAAATCCCATATTAGTCGGGACATTAAAAATTTCTACCATTTTCACACAGCAACAAGCGGCAAGATGGCAACCTTACGATGCTCAGTGGGTTTGTTTGTTTTTACATATAAACAAAAAGGGATTAGAGTACTTGGATATCTAGTGATTTTCTTATATAATTAATGTTAATTAAAACGTGTTATAGTGCGATAGTCACTGCAGTAGCACCGTATCTTTTTAATGCGAAATTCCAGGTGCAGGCACAAATGCCGAAACAAGTGAACAAGTAGACAATCATTGTTATACATTATTAATTATTATACATTATTAAACGTATTCACTACCATTACTTTCGTCCATAAAATCTAAAAGAAGTCGGAAATACTTATTAAACGAAATATTTTCTTCGGCCAGAGTCAGAGCTAAACCGTGCGCTCAGAATACAGTTAAATAATTAAGTACCTTCTGGTTTAATGATAGGGCGATGGTTTATCGTAATGTCACGTCATTGTGATGCAAGATTCAATTTACTGATTCAATTTAATACCTCAAAATCAATTTAGTAGGGAAACCAATAGGATTTGAAAAGAATTTCAATTGGATTGTTAAGTATTCGGAATCAAAAGGTGGTTTAGGGTTCACCTAACGCTAAAATCGTTAAAATACTTAACTTTCTGTTAGGTAGAGTATAATTGATATTAATATTTTCATCATTACTGCCGAATAACATGAATACAAATGAGTGACCTATGATAGTGAAAAAATTCATTTTCCAAAGGACATACAGTGTGCTGGGTGCAGCGCGTGGCTAGGTGCAAAGCATCGATGTAGAGTCTCACCATTACTGGATACGGGGTGGAACGGAGGAAAAGACTACAGCGAGAAACAGCGATTGTGTTTGTGTCAGTGTTTTTTTTTTTTTTTTTTTTTTTGCGTGAGAGGAAGGTTTTTCCTGCAAGCTGCATAAACTCCCCGTTTCCTATAAATGGCATTACTGTTGCTAAGCAATTGACCCATAATACATTCGCTGTTAGGAACTGCATAGCCATGACTTCTAGATATTATACTTGTGTATGATGACTGTACAAAATATATATTCATTACTTCGAATGACCTAGCCTTTGTAGCTATTATACTGTAAGGCTTCGTATTGTAATAGTTTAGTTTTACCAACCCTTCTGGGTACACAACAAAGAAACGGACACCATTTGAAAAATACCATGCTCTTCATATCACACATGCCCTTACGTTCCTGCTTTCCTGCTTTCGAAAGGCAGACCAGACAGTGGAAATAACTCCTTAAACACATGGGGAACACTGGTCCCCATTCAGAGCCCGAGCGCTCAAACTCAGGGTGTGGAAACCAAAGACAAATCAAATGTACAGAAACAGGAGACATTCATCAACAGTACAGAACGGCACAGAACATAATCAATTCATAACAATGAACAAACACTTAATTATTTACTGTCCTTCTTCTTACCTCCCAGCCGCCCCTAAGGCCCTAAGGAGATGGCCGCATATTAATCGAGAGGGGTGATGCTGCGGTTCCATCTCCGTTACAATATTTTAAGACGTTTCTTTAATATAGTGTAGGCCTACATGGGTAAATTTTAAGCAGCCATTTTTATGAGTTTATCAGAAACTCTGTCAACCTCTGTCGCTAATCACACTTAACATTACTGCATTTAATAGCATTTCCTCTTTTCTGAGTAAAAGAAATATGTCACAAAAAGAAAACGCCGTTCAGTGACGAGCGATTAACGGGTTGCCTAGGTTTTGATTTGATCCCAGCCTAGTTCCAGAAAATCTGCTGATTTGGCCACAGTTGTCTAATTACATTCCTGAGTTAAAAGCACAGTTAACACTGAAACCTGAGAAGGTGCATGTTAACAACCACACAGCAAAACCATTACTTATTAGAATCTGCTTATTTGTTTATTTAAAAATTGGAAATTTTCCCCTAAATTTCACCACAATTTGTGAATCATCTACTGCGCACTACTGTCCTTAGAACACACTCCCCCACACACAAGGATAATGAGGAAGTGCAGCCAAGCTCCTTCTAGTCAGCCACCTTCAAGCTTTTTAACACACTGCAGGCTGTGCAGTCCACTAGCACAGTGAACCTCCCTACCCCAGGCAGTGCTAACCCTGAATAATTTCTGCAAAAAAAGTTGTGTCATGTAATTTACCATGCAGGTGACATATCCCTGGGGTGCTAATATTTCCCCAGAGTTAAATATCAATCATCAGTCTTGGGACCATAACTAAATTGGAAAGTTAAGTCACAAGAAAATTCCCTGCAGACAATCTAAATTTAAAAAAGGCCCTCATAACGGAGCAGTTAACTAAAATAACCCCACTTTGACCTACAAACTTCAGTATCTGCCAGACCAAAGGAGGAAGTGAGAGAGAGAGAGAGAGAGAGAGAGAGAGAGAGTGCATGGGTGTGTGTGTGTGTGCGTGTGTGCGTGTGTGCGTGTGTGTGCATGTGTGCGTGTGTGTGTGTGTGTGTGTGTGTGTGCGTATGTGTGTGTATGTGTGTGTGCGTGTGTGCGTGTGTGTGTGTGTGTGTGTGTGTGCGTGTGTGCATATGCGTGCGTGTGTGTGCGTGTGCGTGTGCATGTGCGTGTGTGTGTGTGCATGTGTGTGTGTATGTTTGTGTGTGTGTGTGTGTGTGTGTGTATGTGTGTGTGTGTGTGCTGAGCTGGCCAGCAGGCAAAAGGTACTTTGTAACATTGTCATAATATTTCTAAAATGACAATGATGGGGATGTATTCCCTAAAACTGGGGTAAACATTTGGAGATGTCTGTTGTCCTCTCTTCAGAAAATTGAACCCCGTTTACAGTGTTCAGAAACTGGACTGAAAGAGTCTGAATCAGTGGAGAGGTTGTTTTGTTTCAGGATCTAATAATAATACATTAAATGTATGTGGTATCCATTAAGGTTGAGTATAGCCAGCATGGCCAACAGCAATGATCAGAAGTGGGTTAGATTGTACTACCAATGATATTCTTATGTCATGGGCATTAACAGCTAAGTAAATGAACTAAGGGATATAATATTCAAATGATGGTTGTTAACACCACAGATGACATTCTGTGATGTAGATCCAATCTATTCTGGAAATACATTTCTGGAAAACATTTCTCAGTTTTGTCTGGAAATAGCATGGCAGATTTTATGTATTGAATTTTGATCAGCAATTGTATTTACTGATGTCTACAACCCTGCGGTTGTTTTTATATTTGTGTCTGATCAGTGATGTGGTCCTCTGTGACACCGTGAACGCACACCTGCCGGTATTTAAGCTGCCATGCTGTGGCAGTGTGGGCTGATGGGAGGAGCTGGTAGTTGAGGTTTGTGGTATTAGTAGTTTCTAGGTGGTTCTTTGTGTGTGGAGTTGTTGCCGTTTCCTGTATTTGTTTGTTTTGTAGTCTGCAAGAAAGTTTCAATTCAATGGTCTGTCGGACTGGTTTAGCAATGGTTTTCTTTGGTTTGTGCATCAACTTTCCATTCGTTTCTTGGTCCTCGTTGTCTCGTTCTCTCCTGATTGACTTATGGTTAACTGACTGATTGCCTGCATTTTATGTTTATTACATAATTTTTTTGTAGTCAAGGCTGAATGATTTTCAAAAATTTGCATTAAAAAAACCATGCAGACTGGAGAACCTTATGCAAAAGTGCTGAAATGCGAACAAAAGAAGTAGAACACCCCACAGAGTAAGGCCTTTTAAAAGAAAGAAATTCTAAACCTGAAAAAACTGATCCGATGAGTGCCTGAAATGAATTATGATTACTTCCCCTGTTTACAGTTATGTAACAGTGAATTTTGATACCCAATACTGTTTCAACCCATTGTCAGTTATCAGAAGCTGAAGAAATCAAATGAAAAACAAAAACTACAACGTTAGCAAATCTAACATAAATATGATCTGATCAACTGCTAATGTTGCTTTTGTACAGGGTTGTGTAAATTAAATCTATGAATAGCGCAAACAACCCATTCTTCAAGTCACAGCTTAGGTGCAGGCCCAAGTGAGTGGAGCAATCCTCTACAAATCTCTAATATGATTGGAGGATATTACTGCCAGTACATTCATTATGAGACCCTTCAGAAAAGCCACAGAAGGTGCAGAGGAGACGTAGCCATATAGCTTCTCTGTGAGAAGGCCATTTAATTTTGATTGGTCAGACAACACTCATTCATTGAGAAGTCACTCCTTCTCAGGAACATTAAAAGGGGCTGACTGTACACTGTGTTTTAAACACCTTTAACAATGCTTTATATATGAATTCAATTTGATACTATTGCCTACATATAACTGTCAACAATAATATTAGTCTGTGTCTAAATTCTAATTGAAGCAAAACACTGCACTGTAGCCTTGCATTGTAAGGAAGATCATTGCTCATACATTTCAGTTCTAATTTTCAGAAAACACTTTGTGGATAGAGGTTTGGCTGGAACATCTTTCTCCATTGCAACACTTCCTTCCCCTCTGCAGTAGCCCGCTCATTTTGAGATTAAGTAAATCAAAACAATAATAATATCAAATTTCCAGATGGAAATATCTCTTGTTTCTCCCCTCCGTTTCTTACGGTCACACAGGTGTCCATTCAAAGCACACATTTGTGCTTTTAATGCGCCATCCACATGTCTGTTTGCAAATATTCCCAAGATTAAATTTGCTGACTTTAGCGCTTAGCGATGAATCATGTCTGTTTTTAGATGGAGGGCCTTGCTAATTTGTTTCAGCTGTCATCACTGGGCAACAGGCAGTGTGGCATGTTTGGGTGTGCAGTGCTAACCTAAAATTCAAACATGGTTCTAGCTAAAGTAGCGTAATAGGGTGATGCCTTATTTTGTAGGCCATAAATCTAGCGTATGAATGAATTCATTTATAGATATATGATAAATCCACAACGAGAAATTAGTTTCCCAACATAGCCAATACAATGAACAGATTATCATCTAAATAGCTCAAAAACAAACACTAATATCACAGACAACGATAATTATAATGATAAGGATGATATATAACTAGGGTCGTGAGGAAAGATGAATGATTGTGTAGTAAGCTAAAAGTGCTTGTTTGGGGACTGAATGCCTCTGATGCCTCTTAGCATAACGGCTGGGAATAATGAAGTGACCATTGAAAGGGATTGCGTGGAGACGAGGCCGGCAGTCGTTCTGGTTTTCCTCTCTATTCTCCGCTGCACTGTAACCTCCAGAGGGTCCAACGTAACACCAACAGTCTTCTTAATAAGTTTGTTTAACCTCCTGGGAAGAAGCACAAGGACTGCACTTGATCTGCCAGCGCGTTTTGCCACACACATCGATGGACTGTGGCTCCCGGAGATAGCAGAGCCTTGACTGATCCTTCTTGAATAATAGTGGAATAATAACGGATAATAACGGAATAATGAGCCTTGAACAATAATGGAAATCGGAAGCACCCTATTCCTCTTGAAATAAAAATAAAATCCTTTTGCTTTTATGAAATATGCACAGATTTTAGAGGAGAGTTTCCTTTATCCAGTGTATCCCCACGTACAAGCCATGTCATTTGTTTTTCAGCAGTTTTAAGAAACAAATCTCAACACATAATTAAAAAGAGAACGCAGCACATTATTAGCAGAGTTCTGTATTCTGTGAACAGACTTTATCAATGTACTGGTTTTGTATTGGTCAGGGCACCCGTTACATACACATTACAGTTATAACTTCCGTGTAAATGCTGAGAAACGAGGGATAACCTACCCTTGCTTATCAACATAATGAAATTTGCCTTGTGCAAAATGAGGGGATCCCCTCGCTGCAGTAGATAAGTTAGACACACACCCTTCCTTTGGTTCAATGAAGCATTGCAGATGCCCCCTCCCCAGTGGCAGTGGAGGGTGACCTCCACATTGTTTGGACCTGAAGGTTGCATTTGACGATAATGTACCAGGGTGGCACAGTGCCTCAGTAGTTAGCGCTTGTACCTTTCAGCACCAGGGTCCTGGGTTTGCATCTGGAGTTTGTCTGTGCAAGTTCTCTTTGTGTTAGGCATATTGGTGACTGCAAAATTGGCCCTGTCTTTCAGAAAAGAAATGGATGGATAGAATAATGTAACAGTTGTCCTTCTTCATCATTATGACAACTTTTTCATCCTAAATAATATATTTAGTGTTAGGTGATGAACATGCTCAGTGGTTGTAATTTAATGATTATGAAGATACGTTCAAGCACTTTTTTGAGTAATTCATTACATTTGTTTATAATTATAAATATCTGGTTGGTAAAAGGTTATGATCATAATCTTCGGGGAAGATGGTGGGAGGGGCTCTTGAAATTGGAATGTATGAAACTGCAACTTCTATGTAGATGGAAGTTCTCTTCTGAAGAACTCCTGCTAAGTATGCACTCTCTCACTTCTCTTTTACACCTGTTGTGGTCTGCTGAGAAACATTAAGACATTTCTAGTCTAATAGATATATACATTGTTCTCTTCCCCTTTGAAACTACTAAAACGCCTTTCCATAGGTGCAGGATCTAATAACTCCAATAATAAATAGAAAAAAATCCGCTCAGAGTTTCATTCTGCGGAAATTTTTGTCTTTCTTTTTTTTAATTAAGATGATCTTGTGCTTACAGTGACTTTCTCAGAGGATTTTGGTTGAAGCCATTTAAAAAAAATTTTTTTAAATGTATCTCAACTCAGCTGTAGAACAGCAAGTGTTTCAGTTGAAACAGTTGACAGAATTTCCCAATTATGTCATCTTATCTCAGAAGAAATGTACTGCCAGTAAAGAAACGTGAATATTTTGAAGGAAAAAAAATTGAAGCACAACAATTAATAAAAAATAAAGTTTTATTGTATTGTACCAAAAAATAATTCACTTAATCACTTATCAATTCAGATTTAATACAATTTCAAGGGCCGGTAGACAGGCAATGCTTAATTAAAATACTCGCACGACAACAAGCGCATAAATTACATAGATAAATTCAGATTACATTCTGTCACAGCTTTGAATTACCAGAGCATGCTACCTCATTGTTGTCCACAGAATCTTTTTTCGTAAGGTGCATCCAATCCCATGCTCCACTTCTTGACATCCTAGCTGTAATTCTCTCTAGCAGTTAGAAAGAGGGTGCATAGCTTTCTCAGGTTTGTTAAAAGTCTCTCCACCTTTTTAAAGAAGGAGCAGGAACACTTTGTTCACATTGAATGACATGTTATCCTTCCAGTTTGCAAGAAGGAATTGGCGTGGTTGGGCCACAGATTTCGATTTGAATCCTCATCGGGAAAGATGAAACTTGGGATCACTGGCATCTTATTTTCCTCATACAAAGCGAACAACAGGGACAGGTTAATCAGACGGTGATTGGCTGATTCTCCCGGAAGCAGATGCGCTGTGGAACATTATAGCTGCAAAGTTCCTGGAAGATGCGTGCCACCTGGTCATTCTGTGTTTCATCTGAGATCTGCAAGTTTCCACTGTTATACTGGGACCTGCTGGCGTTGACTGCATCCAGCAGTTGCTGACAGTTCAGTGGGGTGATCTGCATGGGTCAAAAAACAACAACAACTATCCGTTAGCACAGCAGAGACACTGCAGCAAAAAGCAGGTCTTAGGAGGATTAGGCATGTATTTATTTCCTGAACATGCAGCGCAAAATGGCAGGAAAACTGGTCATAGGTGTTTACTGCTTCATTTACATGTTGAAATGGCAGTAAGGCAATGCATTTACTGTTTGCAAATCGAGGGGTGCAGTGGGGATGGGGAGGAGGAAATTGGCAAGAGATGGTTTTCCTACATGGACCCTTTCTCCGTGATGAAAGACCGTGACTTCAGTGTGAAAGAAGTTTTAGTTAATTCTCTCACCTGGACAATTATCAACTTGTTCTTGGCAGTGTTGATATCATGAAACTCCTCCCCAAAACACAGGGTAACGGTGGGGTCTGGAGCTGGGTACTGTCCATCTTGGTATAGTTGCAAAGCTAGCAAACAAAACAACAAAGATGGTTCAGATACCGGAATTAAAATTAAGCTTAAGTTTCTTGTTAAGGCAGCGCTTCATA
The DNA here is from genome assembly GCA_025775045.1 of Hiodon tergisus. Taxonomy (NCBI): domain Eukaryota; kingdom Metazoa; phylum Chordata; class Actinopteri; order Hiodontiformes; family Hiodontidae; genus Hiodon; species Hiodon tergisus. The sequence continues at coordinate 6,015 of JAOVYW010052906.1, read as the reverse complement.
TTAGAACCGCCTTTTCAATGGCAGCTGGTATTTCCACTACAAACTAGTCACGTTTGCACACACCTTGCAAAAACCTGCTGGTGTCGAAGATTTTGACAACGGCGTCTCTCTCCAGTTTGCAGGGCCCGGCGTTGTACTGGTAACCCGGTCCACTCCAGAAGACACGGCTCTGACACAATCTCTTGATGAAGATGCCCTCGCGGTTGGTCCGAACAAGGACCCCGCGTTCCAAGTGCCCGAAGAGCTTGCGCGTGATTTGGCGCTGACGATCGTGCTCGATAACCTCCACGGGTGGGAAGCGGATGCTCTGCAGGCTGTCGGGCCCGTAGAGGACCTCATTTTCAACAGGGGGCTGGGAGGGCGAGATCCGACAGCCCTCGGTGTCTGTGCTGAGTGTGCTGCTCACCAGCTTTCCTCCGTAGAAGAAGGTGATCATCATCTGAGAGAAGCCTGGTGGAGGTGGAGACATTGCAAGCTATTTAATTTCACCTCGCATAGAGCACACTGAGAACTGGCCCGTAGTCACAAAATACAGCACAAACTTCAGATTAGGTCTTACTATTAGCACAGGAGCAGGTAGCTGAGAAAGGTTTCATTCATTACAGAGAGAATGCTCTCAAAAACCAAAAAAGCTTTAAATATGAGGTTGCACTTACAGGGAGAGCCAATATATTCACAGAGAGCAAAAATATACATACCTGAACTGAAACTACCAGATGGAGTGGGATCTTGACTTACTGGGACTGCTGTGAAATGCAAACAAACAAAACAAAGACTCTTTCCTTGTGCCAAGTCAAAAAATCCACAGCAAACTCGTTAAAATGCATTTCCTTGGCCATCAAATTTGGCCATCACTGAATTTTGTCCCTTATTAGTGTCATCATACCCCCTTGTCATTGTATTAACCTTGTATCAAGGTTGCTGTAAGGAACGTGTGTGTGGAGTGTGTGGTGGAGGGGGACATATGTACCATGTGCGTATCATATACAATAATATATGTACTCCAGGTCAGACTGAATTTTTCCTTACAGCGGAGACTGCCGTGTAAATACCACTCTTCCGCTGCATGTGTGGCCCTGCATGTCACCTCAGGTGGGGAATGGCTCTTCCCAATGATGCCCAGGAAATCATCGTTTGAAGACTGCAATGATAAATTATGTGATCGCACGTTGTACAGGTGGTTACGGCAGGAGAGGGGAAAGGACTAGAAAGGACTAAATTTTACTTGGAGGTAAAAACATAAACCAACCTCCTTTATGAGTTCCTCGATCTCTGCAGTGCTGCACTCCATGCTAGTGACGTCACTGGAGCCATTTCCAGTCATGGGAGCTGTGCCTCTGCCTGATAGAAATTATTTTATGGATTAATTTTTTATTACAAACATTGTCAGTAATCTGCATTGGTCTATATAGTGTTCAGTGCAGCTGATTACAATACAAGGCAATGCCACACAGAGAATGAACGTTCTCCCACGTTATCTATATAACAAACTGACACTCACTTTTCTGTTCCTCCTCTGGGATTATCCTGTAGACTTTGTATGGTTCAGAAATGTCTAGCTGGGACCTGTCGGTCACCTCTTCAAAGTCGGGACTCTTATTCAAGGCACAACGAAGCCTGGTCTTCCAAGTAGCGGGCTCAGCCTTGTCTCCCTCTTTGAATTTCCCTTTAAACACTGCCCATGCCTATGACAGTGACCGCATTCACTATTAGCATCACAGCGCAGTGTGAACAGGTGAGTCATACAATGCAGTATCATCCACCAGATTACTCATTATGCACTTAAGATACTTGTCCTACTGTGGTTTCACTCCTATGCACGTTAGCCTATGTAATAGTTAGGCATTTTTGCATTAGATTTTTTTTTTTTATGTCAGCAACAACTAGAAGAAGCCGTAAATTTAACAATTCAGCACAATCTGCCTTTGTTAACTACCGGCATCATTGATTTAAAACAAAACGTGTTATTGTTTTCTACTATCATCATTATTATTTTTATTTTTTTATTATTATTGTTATTGTATTGAAAACCAGCTAATTTCCGTTCATTTGACTACAATGAAAAGTCCTACAATAGTTAATAAGGCAACTTAAGTGTATCCCATTGCTAAAAACATGAATTAATGTTTCTTTTTACTTTGTTAAGACATAGGATTTGTGTCAGTTACAAACTAAGTTTTACTGAAATAAACACAGCGACAGCACGAAAGTTTTACACTTCGTTGTACCCACTAAATACCGATTTACCAATGCTTCCTGGTGGGTGCGATCAGAATTAATACGAAGCACCCTAAACAAAAAGCTCGCAATCTTTTCGCCTGCGACATTTCTTGAATAAGACTTACTTTGAAAATGGACGCGTCGACTTCTTGGTTGTAATCCTGTTTCCCTGCATGCTTCCAAGGAATTCGGAACATGGTCTGACGTTCATCCTCCCATAAGAGTCCCGGGTACAAATTGGTATGGATTTGCTCGATAAGCCATTGCCTCAATCTCCTTCCGCCAGGGTTTCCGGTCATCTTCGTAATCAGCCATAACATGTACAAAGTTACTACATTGCGTGGATCAGATTTTTTAATGGATATTCACAAGTTACCAGTTATACCATTTATAGTTGGTTAAATTGTATTAATAAAGTAAAGAGCTGAAAGTAAATTATTGTGACATTTTCTAAATACCGCAATAAATGTTGATAAACTTTAAGGCTTGCTTGCTGCAAAGGAACTTCCAAACTCTGTTCTAATTTTGACAATATATTATATCATACAATGATACAATGTTACATTACGTATAATGACTTGAGTTGCGGCTTGTACCATATAGGCGGGTTTATAATCAATTAAGTGTAGGTCTAAGTGAAAAAAATATTTTTTTCAAAGTAATTAATAATTACCTTAAATGAGGGTTTAGCAGATATGGACGTGATGTATTCAAAATTGGACTCGTATGCGCTTTTTACGGCACGCGGGTGTACGATTAAATGACCTCCGCGTGCTTTGTGAAGTTTATATATTTCATTCAGTAGAAAGTGGTCCCTAGTAAAGAGCGTTGTCCAATCACAATGTCGCATTGATGACGTTCGCCAGTTAAACTCAGAAGCAGCCTAGCTTCCGAGAAATCAGGTGTGGGTTATTGCTATCTCCGGTAGATTATCTTAAGATTTAGAGGTTCGATTGCTATATTATACATACATAAGTTCAAGGATACAAAGAACATATTTAAGGTTCTCATTCTTTAACCAACCTTGGTGATATATAAATATATATTACAGAAACACAACATGTTTCTAACGCAAGGGTTTAACTCTAATGTAATACCTGATACCTAAAACTCTAATACCAATACTTTAAATGGCCTTTATGAATCCGGGAGCTGTCCTCGTGTGAAGTTTTCCTCACCACATTCCCTGCAACTACGGTCACAAGCACCACTAACCTTTAACTTTACTTTCATAGTTCTCTCCTCACAGATACAATGACATACTATTGCTGTTGATTGTGAATTTTCTGGTACCCATGTGTGATGGATTGAACATTTTATAGACGTTAAAATTGATTACAGCACTGTAACTGTTTGAGCCACTTCATGATTATGCTACCGTTATGCTACTTTTTTTAAATGCTCCATATGTTGTTTGCCTTAATGTGCTAGTAAATTGTCTTCGATAACTGAATCTTCAAAATAAATATCTGTAAACGTATACCACCTACTTCTTTTCCATTCCTGAAGTACTTAATGTACAATGATGAGAGAATGTCCAATCTTAACCAATTCATCGTCACATTCTTAACCAATTCACACTGCCATCTATGGGAGGATATGAGTATAGGGGAGTGCATGAAACTGTCTCTTAACTCTTATGGACTCTTAACTTCTCCCTGCTTACTGACACTATTCATAAATTATACAGATACAAGCATAAAGTTTGAATGTATACTTTCAACTGCACACACACAATACACCCTACGCCCAGTCATATTGATTTGTAATAGTTTGGTGGCCAGCATAATCTAAGAGTTGAGTATATTTTCATGATATAGAAAAGACAGAGCCTTGCAGAATTTGTCCCAGGTATCTCAGTCAAACTTCTAAGTTAGTCCCTCAACATCACCCTCTGAAGGGATTGTCCTCCTCTACCTCTCTGATTTTGAAAAATACCTTCCAGTAAGCCAGTGACCTCGAGCAGGTCTCAGAACGTTCTGTCCACCCTACCAGACAGCCTACCGCTGCTTCCATACATCCCAGAGATATTGCATCTGATGTTCAATGACAACGTTGTGAAGAACGCAACATACAAAGCAACTGTGCATTTTAATAACTACTCTTCCAATCTGTTAGATCAGTTCTTGCTACTCTGCTGAAACTCACAGCAGTGAACACAGTGAATAGTGAAATCTGACTTTTACTGGGGGGCCAAAGTCCTTGTCTTTAAAAGTTCCTGAGAGGTACACTGCTAAAGTCCACAGGCATAGTGGTGAGGGCTTACGGAGATTGATTGAATTCACATGCTGCTTTGTGTAAATAGACACAGCACTTACTTGCTGTCACCGCAAACAGACACACACACAGACACACAAATGCACACATGTGCACTCACACACACAAAAACGTATTACATTCTGAGTTGGAACACCTTTTTTATTTACTTATTTTTTAATGTTCTGACACCTTTGAGTCAAGATGTTTACTTTGTAATTAAGTAATATCGGTTGGAGGGGGATACAAATGGTTAACATTCCATGCCAACCCCTCTACAACCATCATTTAGAAACCATAAAATGAGGATGCAGTGAAGGTTTTAGGATGTGAGCCTTTATGGTTTGGCCTTACCTTCTTGGTGTAGATCTGACCTGCAACCAGGTCTGCTTTGGGGAAGTTGGCAATTATGGAAACAATTCTTTCTTGACAGATCTCACTCTTCATAATTAAGGGCTCTGCATTGAGAAATGACTTGGATTTGTAGGTCTCTTCATTTAAAAAAACAAATTAACCTGTTGGCCAGATTGTGTTCTTTAAAGCACTAAATGTGTGAAGATGTGAAAGCTATGCTTCCTCAATGATTTAGAAATTTCAATGTAATTATAGGCCACAGGTTGGAGGTTCACAATTATTCACTGGTGTGCAATTTTTTAAATTACTGCACTCACCTCCGGTCTTAACCTCTGGGCTAGTTGAATATCTAATGTCTCTTGGCTTAAACTATAACCATGGTGATATCTAAAAAGCAGAGGTAGGAGATTATTTATGGCTTGCTGGATACAGGGCATGAGGCATGGGGCATGGGGAAAGGGAACCCTGCCAGACCTGCCAGGCTATGTGTTTGACTCAACTCAACTCCGCAAAGGGAGTCCTGGTTAGTCCAGCTCCAGCTCCTCCATGATTAGTAATACATGAGCTCTGCTTTCCTCCTTCAGCCATAGGGCCCATCCCCCAACCCGCCTTTAGCATGGGATGCTTGCCTTTCCCAGAAGGTGGAATACGGATGTAGCCCTGCCCAGGCTTACCTGGCACAGACCGATGTGACGACTTAAAAGGGATGTGCAGTGGACCTGTGGGTGTTAGGATTCCCACTTGTTCTCCTCTGCGGTGGAGCTTTGTCAAAAGCGTTATTTTCCAGAGAAAGAAGAATCGAAAACACAGCAACCTGTTACAATCTCCTGCAGACACTGTTGTTCACTGGGCAGTTCAGGACAACAAAGAGGGAGTTCTTCCTTGAACACAGGAAAGTGACAGTAAAGGAAAAAGGGTTTATTTCCGCTGTACCACAAGGGTACAATTTCCTGTCCGTGTCAAAATTCAATAGGCATACCTTGTATAAACATGACTGTTGCACATTTAATGCTAATTGGTGATAATTCTAAAGCTTAACACTAAAAAAATTAATAAAAATGGCATGACCTAGGCTAAATTAAAAAGCATCGTAGTAGAAAGCATTTTCAAAGTGCTTTGAAGGCTACTTCATAGCACAACATAAACAGCAGGGCTGGTGGTCATAGCCCATATACATTAAATATC
>JAOVYW010052895.1:3795-18273 GCA_025775045.1 Hiodon tergisus | reverse complement strand
CACACGTTGTCTGAGCCACACGTTGTCTGAGTCACAAATTGTCTGAGCCACACGTTGTCTAAGCCACACATTTTCTGAGCCACACGTTGTCTGAGCCACACATTGTCTGAGTCACGAATTGTCTAAGCCACACGTTGTCTAAACCACACATTGTCTGAGTCACACGTTGTCTGAGCCACACATTGTCTGAGTCACGAATTGTCTGAGCCACACTCCACTGCCAGCTTTTTTTCTGTTTGCAAGCTCCCGTCACTTCTCCAAATGTCTGCAGACGCAGATGCAGTCTGTGGACCTGTGTTCTAACTGGTCTCCTCGTGGGGATTCACAGCTGGAGTTGCTCTGTGCTTGGGCCAGGGGCTCTCCGCGAGACTCAGTCTCACTGATGTCTTTTCTGAGCGTTTGGATGTAACTAATTCATCTGAGGCCCAGACAGGAAATGACCTCCATGAGGCTGAAAGTTTCCCAGCGGTTTGCATTACAGAGCACAATTTATCACTGAAAATAAACTGCAGCCAATTCCACCGGAGGATATTCACAAGGTTATCTTCGGATAGCTAACATTCTGAAACGTTTGCAAGAGCCATTTAAAAGCTTGTATTCTTTTTTCCTGAAAGTGATCACAGTAATGCTGCATGTTTGAATGTTGTAAAACGACAGCAGCTACACACCTGAATGTTGTAAAACGACAGCAGCTACACACCTGAATGTTGTAAAATGACAGCAGCTACACACCTGGATGTTTCGAACAGACTGAACCAAGAATCCAGCATATTTAAAAAAAATTGTTTACTTTGTTACTTTGTCAAAACCTTCGTTTTTAAGACATCTTGACTACAGAAAGAACAAAAAGATATTGTGAAATGTAACTTTAGATTGATCAATATTGATATTAATGTAAGATTAATCCGGGAAACTGTGAATCCGACAGATTACTGTTCATCAAGTTAGAATCACTTTTAGATTTTAGCAATTTGAATATCTAGATCAAGGAGGATAATGTACAAAACCGACAGTCACCAATTTTTGCGCAATTTGACCCATTTCACTGTTGAAAGCTGGTCGTATAATTTCCTATTATTGTAGACATCTTACTTAATATATCTTAAAACAGTGTGTTTTCTTTTTCTTCTAAGTTGGATTAATAAGCAATGTGCCAAAAAATCAGTGTGTTAAAAATATTTTATTTTTAAACAACGTTAGAAGTTTTAGGCTATCAAAGATGTGAGTCGCCCGTTTAATGCCCAAGGCTTTTAATATACAGATTAAGATCTAAGATCTGATTTCCCAACATCATTTTAAGCAAATTAAAAGTTAATCAAGCAATTTTTTTCCCAGAAGATGCAGATGCTTAATTTACAGAGCTTGCGAGGCGTATTCTATATAAGCTTATCTGTATTACTATATTAATTGTGTATTTCATACATTCAAAAAGGTTAAAAACGCATCCTAAAAAAACCCCTCAAATCCGAACCCCCGGACAGGTATGTTTGGTACCATATTTAGCCATCTCTAGCGCTGGCTTTCGCCTTTGCTACACTTTTCGCTTGGCGTCCAGTTCTGCTGGATTGGAAGTGAGCTGGACCGGCCACACATACAAACTGAATGAAAAATGAAACGCACAACTTGAATTCTCCGAAAACTTGGTTCAACGGGTAGCCTGCGTTTTTCGCTGTTAGGCCACCTTTCATCTCCGTATAAGGCCGAATAACTCTTCCCACCCAATTTTTGCGTATTGTTATCCTACACTCACATCCTCTTGGGATTTAGATATTATTACTTGCGAGTTAAAATTTGTACTTATTGTTATCGTTGTTGTTAAATGTTTATGATTAAAAACTAGAATAACGTCAGAATCATCAAATGAAACAACAGATATTCAAACCAAGAGAACTACTAATTTAAATACCCGTTGACTAGGCAACTCGCCAGCGGATGAAGCAGGGCTCCTGCACTTTCACCCTGGCGCTGTACTCGACTCCCACAAAATACTTCGCGCTGTCCAAATTACTGCGGGTCCGAGAGCAGGTCGGGCCCTCGGGAGCAACGTGGGAAGACCGGCTTTCCGTCTGCACCCTTCTGCATTTCCCGACCCCGCTTTACGACCAGATGTTCTGAAAAAAAGTGGTCAGACGTCGGCATTTCAGAGTTCGGAATACCGAGCGTAGGCTACTCGTGTTGAATTTGTTGTGATTTCGTACAGACCCGATCATCGGAGCAGGGAGAGGGGGAGGTGTGCTCGGTCGCTGAACCCGGAGCATTGTAGAGGTCTGTAATTTCCAGCAGACGACCACTTGGGGGATGAAGATGTAAAGAGGTGAACATTTACTCGCACGGAATTGCTGCACGGCGTTTCTTTGTTAACTTTACTTTAAAGCAGCGCCGCTTAATGGCATCGGACGTCTCCGATATCTAAGTTAAATCGCTTGCATTGTTACAAGGAAACAGACGGAAATGTATGTTTTGGCTACAAAAGTGTCAATGTAGGGCAACAGCACCGAATACAAAGGAATGCCGAAAACGTCAGTGTTTCCAACTTTCAGGAATGGCACGATTCCTGGCTCTCTGCTATCTGCTACTGGCCGGTGTCTTCAACGCCGAGGCGATTTGTCCTGACCGCTGCGACTGCCAGCGCGCACAGCACCTCCTGTGCACGAACCGGGGGCTGCGCGCGGTCCCCAAAGCCCCCGTCCAAAATCCCGAGGACATCCTCGTCTTCAGCCTTGGAGGTAATTTTATTTACAACATCTCAGCCTTTGACTTCACTCGTTTTAACAGTTTGATTCGACTGGACTTGCAGTACAATCAGATACAGACGATCCACCCCAAAGCGTTCGAGAAACTTTCTAGGTTGGAGGAACTTTATCTGGGCAATAACTTGGTGTCAACAATCTCTAGCGGCACTTTGCAGTCTCTGAAAAAACTAAGAATTCTTAACGGAAACAGTAATGACATAAAAAAGATAACGCCAGAGTCCTTCACACATTTAGGGAACGTCATAAAGCTAAGATTGGACGGAAACTCGATTGAAACCCTACAAGACGCGGTTTTTAACAGCTTGACGAGTTTGCTCTATCTCCATTTGGAATCTAACAAACTACGGTACATTCACAGGAACGCTTTCGTCAGACTCGGCAAACTTCGTTTTCTGAACCTGTCCGGTAATAAACAAAAAGCGATTCGTAATATTTTTACATTTTCCGAACTCCATTCCCTGACGACCTTGCTGCTTTCAGAGAATGAAATTCAGCATGTGGGCAACCACGTCTTTCAAAATCTGAAAAAGCTGTCAAAGCTTTCTCTGAGCAATAATAACATTTCTCAAGTGGAAAGGGAGGCTCTGAAAGGATTGTCAGCTGTCAGGGAGTTTCTGATTGACGGGAATCAGCTCTCGGATATCCCCCCAGGGCTGCTAGACCCCCTGGAGAGAATAGAGGAGTTGGACTTTAGTCGCAACCTAATCTCCATTGTGGACCCTTTAGCTTTCCAACAGCTGAAGCATTTAAAGTTTTTGAATCTAAAAAACAACCGGCTGACCAGCCTCTCTGGAAATATTTTTTCCCTCAACAGCTTCCTGTACAGCCTTGATTTAAACGGGAACAACTGGACCTGTGATTGTAGGCTGGTGGAGTTTAAGCAGTGGATGATCTTGGCTCATTCTCAGGGGAAGCTGCTGACCGTGTTTGTCCAGTGTCAGTACCCTGCCACGCTCAGGGGGAAGTATCTGGACTATCTGAACAGCTCCCAGCTACGACCTCCAGGGACCCAACCCCGGCCTTGTAAGCCCACGGAGCCAGCAGAGAGCCTCGCTGGTGGGGTACTGGAGAGCTCATTCCCAGAGACCAAGGTTAACATCCAGGCAGACCAGGGCGGGCCAGGACCGCTTGAGAAATCCCACACACATAAAAACAAACCCAAGAAAGCCATCAGCTCAAGGTCAGGGTCTCCCCCAGGGGCTGCTGGGAAGGCTGAGAGAGGTAGAGTGGTGTCATCCTCAGCCAGGAATGCCCCCAAATCGTCCCCGGCGGAGAAGAAAAACTCATCAACTGATCCCCAACCACTTAGCGACAGCACTGTCTCGCATGTGCCCCCTACCATGCCAGGCACAGCAGAGAGGTTCGACCTGCTTCAGCAGGAGAGAGAGGGATTCCCCCTGGTGACGGATCCCTGCCAGTTCAACCGCCACTTCATCACTAACATCTCCGTAGAGCTTGTGTCGTCCAGTACGGCGAATATCGGTTGGTCCGCTCGGGAGCACCGGAGTGCGCCCGGCTCAGAGGTGCGCTTCCGGGTGCTCTATGACCGGTTCGGCCAGGCGCCGCGGTTCCCGCGTTTTGTGTACGTGCGAGAGGGGCTGAACTCGGTGACACTGCAGGAGCTGCGTGAGGATACCACCTACCTGGTGTGCGTGGAGGGAGTGGTGGGCGGGGCCATGTGCCAGGTGGCCTCCCGGGACCATTGTGTGGGTGCAGTCACGCTGCCGGCGGGCCGGGGCGGCACCGACCTGCGGGTTGTCACCATGGTGATGCTGGGCGTGAACGCACTGCTGCTACTGCTGGTGGGTGGGACCTGGGTGGGGCGGAGCCTCAGGCGGAGACTCAGACACAGGAAGACGGCCGTGCATGTCCGCCAAATGTACTCCACCCGTAGGCCACTCCGCGCCATGGCGCCGGCCGCCGTCTCCACTGACTTCACCAGCTACCAGTCCAGCCGGCCCAGGATGTGTGCCGTCGATGAAGGGGACCTCATCGAGTTTCCCTGTGATCGCTTCCTTGAGAGCAGCTGCACCAGGAGGGATGACGCCTTGCAGAGGTTCTCCGACTAGACTGGGCCCAAAGTTGCACATACCAAGGCCAAAAGAACCACTAAAACCCCCCTGTCCCCACATTTATCCACAGCGGATATTCAGCTTGTTTAGCAAACTCAGTGGCTATTCCCAGCCTTAAGCAAACACAGTGGACATAAATTTGATCTTTAGATACTTCTGGGGAAGGAAGGAGGTACAGAGGATATGATAATGTGAAAGGTGTTTCCTTTAAATTAAAAAAGGCACACTGTCCAGTCAGTGGATGCCACACCTATAAAACCGGTCTCTCAAGCATTGGGACCGTCAGTTGAGGGTGGAGAATTTAACTCTGCGATAGACCGGCGCTGGGGCACCATGGCCCTGTGTCTGCTGGGTTCAGACAGGGCGCACCCAGGACCTGAACTGGATGAGCAGTCACGGGGAAAGAACAAAGGAACGTTAAACTCAGGTTATGGCTTTCACTTTATATATTAAACGCCAATAATGAGGAACCCCCCAAAAATCGAGGGACCCCAAAATCAGCTGATAAACTTATTTAAATAAATTTAAAGATTTCATCATAATGATTGCCATTATTTAGCTGAGGGATGAAATTTATATCAAGTAGATGAAGAAAAAAGGAAATTCATTAAATTTAATAATTGTGTGTGTGTGTGTGTGTGGGCATGTGTGTGTGTGCGTGTGTGTGCATGTGTGTGTCTGTGTTTGCTTGCTATTGCTATTGCATTAATCTCTCCACATTTCAGTGACATCACAGCAATCTCTCCACAGTTTCAGTGACATCACAGCAATCTCTCCACGTTTCAGTGACATCACGTTTCAGTCTCTCCACGTTTCAGTGACATCACGTTTCAGTCTCTCCACTTTTCAGTGACATCACAGCAATCTCTCCCCAGTTTCAGTGACATCACAGCAATCGCTCCATGTTTCAGTGACATCACAGCAATCTCTCCCCAGTTTCAGTGACATCACAGCAATCTCTACACATTTCAGTGACATCATATTAATAATTGCAATTCTGTTGAAGAGATATCATTGGTGCTAATTTAACAAAATTAAACTTTTAAACTTTTTTTATTTACTTTATTTTAATAAGAAGCATAACTGCTGAAAAGGAGAATAATGATGGTTGGCAGAAAGCATTGTATCTTTTTATTTTCCATGATTTTAATTTCTGTTATTTTGATATTTAATCATGGCTGCCGTCTGTGTGAACTTTAAAGGAATTTCCCGATGATGTGATAGCCCGCTGATTATTTACTTTCATGAAAATACTTTTCTGAAACTAAAGTATGTATTTCCTATCACTGTTTGTTTCTGAATAAAAGAAAACGACTGCTACATTTACGGTCAACGGTCAGTATTTGGTCAACAGATCCTCTATTTGTCCTGTTGGAGAAGGCAGTGAATTTATCTGTGTTTGTGTGTGTGCGTTTGCGTGTACATCACACGGATGTTTAACAACATGTGTTTATGTGCGTCAGTGCGAGTGCTGTTTTCGGCAGTTTGTGAGCACACATGCTTCATTACAGGGTGCGTGTGGCCACAGTCTGTAGTCTCACACCGACATGTCTGTAATTATGTCCTTGTTTGGGAACTCAGGGCGGAGGCAGTTCCTACACACTTCCCAGTTTAGCTCTATGTCTCAATTAAAGGGAAGCATGTTCCAATCTGGGGTCAGACCTCAATGTTTAGATTGCAGAGAATACAGTATTTATGAATGAAGGTGATGGTAGAGTTTGACATGATTTCCTACAATTTTTTTTGTTTGTTTTTAAATAAAAAAATGCACTATTCAAACTACACCGAATTAAATTTTATCTCCCGAACGCACCAGGACGAGAGAAAACAAACAGGACGTTTCAGCTGGTCTGGCTATTCAGACACCTTTGTTTGGGCACTGAAATATTTCTGCCATGTGAAATAAATTTATTTCGTAAATAATTGTGGTGAAACGAAACTCTTGATAGTTTCCTCCGGCATGTAGTGACCTTGCTAGGATGCCAGTCTACAGAGCGCCCTGTTAGCGCAGTCACATCCCCGTTAGAAACTGTGTGTTCTATGTGCAGCTGGGCATTCCTGTAAAAGTGTGGATCTTCTGATTATAACCTGGCAACCTTGATAAAGTGAAAACGTATTTGAACATCAAAATGGTCACATCATGCATGATGTCTTTGTCATAAGCCCGATCTCCAGAAAAGAACAAACCCAACCTGGTCAGACCCAGTTCAGATAAACATAAGGCATCGTTTTTCAAAACACAAATCTACCAGATCTTATAATCAAAAACGTGTTGCAATGCTTATCTAAAGAACGCAATGTTACCACCCCGAGTCCAGACGTACCTCAGCCAAACACAGATATTAACATTTAACATTAAACTGTACCACCACAGCACACGTTATGTAAACCGTCCCATTGGTGCAGGCAACAGCAGGATCAAACACATACTATGGCGCCAACATAACACAATCCACATGGCTTTAACCTGTGGGTGTAGATTAACATGAGCTACTCCGAACAAGGATCTCCACAGCCGGTTGGCTGCACAAACAAACTCATTTTATATGAATGTGGTCTCCTGCCCAGGAGTGCAGATGGTTTTTTCACCTGTGTTGTTTCACCAGGTGTTTCACCTGTCCCAAAGAGTAAAACAAAGGACATGGTCTATAAAGTCCTGCCTCATTCATCACATTTAATGTTACGTCATTAATTCATGGCGCCTGTGAACTGTTTGAAAATTTCCCCTAAACCAGAAGTGGTCAGAGAATATGGTCTGAGTAAAACAGAAGGCTTTTCCAAGTCTGATTTAAAGGCAGTGATATCATTTAGCAACGAATGGATTTGTTATTGTTATGTGTTCACCGGCCAGGCTTTTTAGGGGCTTTTAGGAGCTGTGGTTTTAGGCCAGATTAGTTCCATTCAAAGGGTCTACCTGGTGACTCACTGTTTTCGACACACCCATCTGAAGCACTTCCTGCTTTGTGGATTAGAATTTGTTTAACATTAAAGTATCCCAAGAGGAAAAGCTGCACGTACTGAAACAGAAAGGCAGCATAATGAGAGTCTTGCCTAAAAAAAAAAAGTATGCAGAAACCCTCAAAAGACAAACCCTAAAAGGAAAACGGTAAGACAGACAGAACTGTAAACTGCACGAAAACACAAAAGAAAGTGAAGGGATCCAGGGATCCAGAAAAGCCCGTATGAGAGACAGGGACCTCGAAGGACACTCCCTCCACCTCCACCTTCTCTCCTGTCATTTGTGTCATGTCTCATCCAACGGAAGTCCGACCGCACAGAACACTCCGGTTACCGCTGGTGGCATGGTGAGGAGAACCATTTAACATAGTTCTCATAAGCCACGCTTTTTAAATGTTTTAATTCATTCGAAATGCTGTGGATCTTCGGCTTTGGTGATGTTCCAGCTTTCGCGAGATACGGCGCGGGCACCTTAAGTGAATAACATATTTTAGTGAGCGTCAGGAAAAATAAGCAAGTTTAGAGCTCTGGTTAACATGATCATCAACCGACCTTTACACAGATTTCGTCTCTCCTGGGACCGAACGTGCGCAGTATGGGCGTTTTTAAACCAAGCATCTGGGGAACAGACAGCGGCAATCTATTCGCCACCTTCCAGGTATATTATTCAACAGGTGGGTGAGGACAGAACAGAACTTGCCGCAGCTGAAACAGCCGAACAAACCGAACAATTTTGTGCATTATATGGTAGGAGTAGGCTGCCCCCTGCTTGTAGAACATATACCAACGCGCTCGCGCACACGTTCACAATGAAATCATTCTGAATCACTTTACAGTTTAGAAAAATACATTATAATACAAAATTAATACATTAGTTATACTTTGATCTGGTACAGTGAAGCGATCTTTTTTCCCCACACTGCGAGTACTGTGTTTGCATTTTGCGTTCTTATTCGGAGCTGCAGTTCCAGCAGACCGCACTAGAGGCCGGTAATGTATTTTAAGTGAAATGTCAGCAAGATCCATATTAATGTAAACCAGCTGCTTGCACTGTGGTGAAACTTTTCTTAAATGGTGAATTGACAACATTAGATGTAAATTTTGTTCACTTTCATTTGTCCCCAGCATAACAATATTAAAAATATTATAGTGCACTCACTGTTCCTGTCGTGTTTTTTTTTCTTTGTCTGACGTGGTTGCTTTAAAACGTAGGCTATCCGTATTTCAATTGATCTTTAACGAATAAGTATACGTAATGGCTTGTCTAAAAAACCCTTCCCATGTTTCCGTGCTACCATAAACATTGATGTTAGGCGCTATTGTTGAATCGCCAGGTTTTTGACTTTGACACAAGTTGAAACAATCTATAAATATTTTAGCTGCAGACGTGCCTTCCATGGAGAAAGTAACTTTCATTAGTTATTGTAGTATCCTTTTTGGTCAGACAAATTAACTTTATTCCTGATAAAAGTACTACCAATATGAGCGCACACGTCTTCCTCATGCATCAGAATGTTCTAGAACAAGTGCTTTATTTCCTTACAGGAGCTCACATCTGTACAAATACATAATAAACACAAATAAGTCCAAGGCATTAATCAACTCATGTACATTTACAAAGTTCTTCAAATATGTACGTACTTGTTTATTATATATAATTATCAGTAAATGTGCCGTTATAGCAGAAATTAATTTGGACATACTGAGAGTAGTAAGTGCTATGTACAAATACGTACCAAACATCGATTCCTTCCAAGAAGAAAGGTGGTTGCATTACAAGAGATAGTACAAAAAAAACAAAAAACTATTAAATTCTATACAATATTTATACTTCAATTTTGAAAGGTTTATATTTATAGTTTCATCCTTGTATACACAGGGTTATCGGCCTGGAGAGTAAACTCAAGTTACCCTCCTCACAAACCCATCCAGTATCCACAAAAAAATGTGCCCTCCCCAAGTTCGCCCCTCACAGTACTTATACATGACCCAGGGACAAAATCGAAGGGAGAAAAACTGACACCCATGTTTTCGACGCACTCAATGCATTGCTGTTAGTGTTCTTTTGTGGTGAAAACTGGCCCATGCTACGTTCACACGGGCACCCACACCCAGAACCAAACCTTTTTTAATCTAGAGGGGGACGCAGGGACGCAAATCAAGCTGTTGGTTTAAAAATCTACTCATGGAGAGAGAAGACCGTGTCCTCTTAGAATCAGCGGTTTTCTCAGAGCGCAGATACAGACGCACTGACACCTCTGATGTTAGGTTTAAATCAGGCACTACTTCGCATTATACTCTTAAACACCCTCGCATTTCCTGGTCATGATAAAACCAATGTTCTTCACCGTGTGCAAAACGCGTAAATTCACCATTTGGTTTCTTAAAAAAACAAGCGCCACTACGACGGACAAAGATGACTTACTGACCAGCACAGACAAACAAGTAAAAACAGAAGACATGCATGCTTATGTAGCGCCTTAGTACGTCGACCTGACCCTAGATGGAAAGTTAAAATCTGATCCAGTCATCTCCCTTTTCTCCAAAGACAAACAAACACACACAATGCAGAAGGGTCATTTATCTGGCTGGTGTAGGAACCAAAGATCTCTGAGACTTCAGTATGGCCTTCACAGAGGTCGAAGTGCACGAAAAGCCACCGCGTTCTCTGTGACAGATTATTGCCGGACAGTTGAAAGGGGAAACCCACTGAGGGTCCTGTGGACATTCCGTTCTGTCTGGTATATCCTGGACTCTACCCTGTAATCACAGCAATTCCTGGGAGATACCAAGTTAAGCCAGGACATTTTTGAGTAAGAATGAGACAAATCTGCCTTTCCACTCTTTAGGCCCCAAGCGCTACGCAGCGGCCTCATCCTGGTTGGCAGGTAAAGAAACCTGTATGTTGTGAAACGGCGAGCTCTGTAAAGTGCCACGTTCCGAAACATGGAAGAGGGATTTTCCTCGCATTTTCCATCCACCCTCTGGTCCATTCCCAGAACCTTGTGTGAAATGGCTTTTCTCTCCTAGGGGCCAAGATCATGTCACACCCAAATCTGTGCCTAGTCCATGTTGTAGTCAGCGTGGGTGCAATGGAATCGCCTCGTCCCACGGTGGGGGGCAAACGAGTGCCTGCACCTGAAGGTTCCGCTGCAGGTGTAGTTATTTAAGGTGATCTATGAGACCGCCTCCCATATGTCTTATGTCTGAATACGTTTAACTTCCTCACCGCCTTGGCTCAGGTGGTGGGGTGGTAAGGGAGTACGTTCCCATGGCAACGCAAGAATGGTTGAGAGCCACATAACAAAGTAAAGCATCTTTTATACCAAGCTCCTGGAAAGTGCATAGCATTGATCAATGATGGGGATATAGCACGTATACAACCATATGAACCATATGAACCATACGTAGCATACGTACCATATGAACCATATGAACCATACGTACCATAAGTATCATACGTACCATATGAACCATATGTACCATATGTATCATATGAACCATATGAACCATACGTAGCATACGTAGCATACGTACCATACGTACCATACGTAGCATACGTACCATATGAACCATATGTACCATAAGTATCATATGAACCATACGTAGCATACGTAGCATACGTACCATATGAACCATACGTACAATCTGTACCATACGTATCATATGAACCATATGAACCATATGTAGCATACGTACCATATGAACCATATGTAGCATACGTACCATATGAACCATACGTAGCATACGTACCATATGAACCATATGAACCATATGTATCATATGAACCATATGAACCATATGTAGCATATGAACCATACGTAGCATACGTACCATATGAACCATACGTATCATATGAACCATATGTAGCATATGAACCATATGTAGTTAGCGAGTTAGGAACACTCACGTTTAGTAAGCTTTTACTTTAAACAGCACTCCTATGAGGTATATATCCTGCACAAAGCACCATCAGCAATAACAGTGTAGACCATCTGCCTGTGAAGGTCAGATTAATCTCACCAGCGTGCTACTCTCTCTCTGTTCTTCTCCTCTGGTTGGTCTTTGGTCTCACTTTGTACATGCACATTCTGATTTCATTCCACTCAAACCTGTACCTTTACACTGTGCATGTGCGTAAAGAAATGCAGAACTGGCATGCTATCTCGTGCTTCCTTTAGGTCATATTGTCATTACTGTCAACATCATTAACTGTTTTTATCGAAGACCCTTAAACAGAACAACTTCCCCCATCTGGAATTCAAATCTTAACACATAGCCAGATGACTTGGGGGGGAAAGAAAACTACTTTCCACAGAAATAAAACTACTTTTCACACAACCATTTAATGTGGCAACTTGTCTCTGATCTAATTAGAACAGATCGAGGTTGTTACATAAAAATGCAGTCCAGTTAGTAGGGCACGATGCAGCCAGTTAGTTAACCAACAAAACAAAACAATATCAAAACAAACATCACTACAGAACTTGTGACAATTAAGTCACAAGTTAATTAAGTCGCCATTCGTAACTGAAGAGGTAGCTGCAGAGGTTTGTTAGAACCCCTTTTCACAGTTCTCCATTTCCCAGAAGGAGTCCTGCCACGGATAAAGATGCCGGCTAATGTATGCATGTGCGTGTAATTCAATGAGTAATAGGGTCCTCCCACTAATCTTTGAGGTGGATAAAAACGGCATGTGTTCGAATACGATGACATGGTGACCCGTTCCACTGACGAGGAAGCGCGTTCGCGTGAGCAAGCAAGACCATCTAAAAGCAAAGAAAACCATCATTTGTTAGATATGCAGTTATTCAGTCCCGGTCCTCCTTCAGAAACAAAGACACGCCCGTGCAAGGCATCATGCCAAGCACAATTAACCCTCAATTAAAGGAAAATCAGTGTGGTTATGTCGCCATGAGTCTAAATACGTTTTTTAATGCTAAACAAAAGTGCAGTGAAAGAACCTGTCCTTCACCACTCAGCGAGACAATCCAGGGTTGGGTGGGGTCAGGTCAGGTGAGGGGACCTGAGCACTCTCTCTTTATCCATTTCAGCAGAGAGGAAAATGCCCTGTGTTCTGGAATGCAATTTATTTCTGACAGCCACAGGGTTGTCGCATGACTGAAGGGACCAGCTCGTTCTGGGAGGTCAGGTGACCACAGTGGTCTGACCTGATTGGGTAGTAGCTGGAGTCGGGAGGGACATAAAGCCTCCAAGTCTGTATCAGATGCACTGAAGGCTGAATCAGATGCAGAGCCATGTTCGGCATACAAACAAAGTAGGCGGACAAGTGGAAAGAAAGGCGGACTTCACTTCCCGCACTTCGCGGTTCTCTCCTGACCGGCGCTGTAGTGCGCGTGCGCCCACGGAGGGAGCTGTCAAACGCTGACCAGGAGCAGTCTCTAGGGGGCGAGGTTTATGCCTGTGCGGGGGTTGAGCTGGCCCTGCGCACCGTCACCCCCTACAGCCGTGGAGGTGGTGATGGTGTTGTGCTGGATAACCTGCTGCTGGGTGCACACTGGGGAGGGGCTTCCTGAAGGGCTGCTATCTGGGCCTGTGGACAGAGAGACCAGTCAATTAAATGGACAAGATATCGCTGTGTGAGTGTCGGTGTGTGTGTGTGTGTGTGTGTGTCTGCGTGTGTGTGTGTCTGCGTGTGTGTGTGTCTGCGTTCATTGGCTTGTAATTTGCTTTCAACATACAACTATCACAATTTAATGGTATACACAAATAAATTAAGCGATGATTAAACAAATAAATACTCCATACACTTTATAAAAATAGCTATTTTATTGCATTGTATGCCTGCATCGGAGTACAAAATATAGCAAAAAATAAATATGGTGGTTACATTCAGAAACATTAACACTTAAATAATTTACATTTATATACAGTCGCATTTCCTTTTACACGTCTGCATCCCAACGCTTACAAGTCTGTCTCCACACGCGAACAGACGTGTTCCAGGAGCTGCGAGGTATCCTTCAGCATTGCCTGATCTAACTGTCAGGAAGCCCAGACAGATGCACGATAAACAAGCCTGGCCACTGACAAACACCGCAAATACAGCAAGTCCCATGATTCATCTTGGTTATAAATCTCCGCACACATTGTGTTTCACATACACATAGCTACAGGATTACACACAACAGCATTCCAGGACTTGTAGGAAATTAGTATTATGTAGTATAAAAATAGGTATATGTATGGTAACAAAAATATATGACATTTATGCTCATTAAAATGTATTAGTCACGTCTCAGTACCTGAATTGTTCATTAAAGGTAAATGCTTAAGAAAGAGACACAACCTGAAAGGAACTATAGAACAGCAGGGCTCCCAGTGAGAAAGGGGGAGGGGGTACTACCGCCCGATTCAAACAGACATTCTGCTACAGGGCTGAGTGGAGGCGCACAAGGAGGTGCCTTGTTTTAATTCAGATAGCTTCTCATTCAGAGCAAGGCCAGGTTCTGTCGCTGGAACGAGGGTCAGTCAGACAGATCTTGGGAGGTCAGAAGAGGAGTCGTGTCAGTCAGACAGATCTTGGGAGGTCAGAAGAGGAGTCGTTTCAGTCAGACAGATCTTGGGAGGTCAGAAGAGGAGTCGTGTCAGTCAGACAGATCTTGGGAGGTCAGAAGAGGAGTCGTGTCAGTCAGACAGATCTTGGGAGGTCAGAAGAGGAGTCGTGTCAGTCA
>JAOVYW010052884.1:0-16862 GCA_025775045.1 Hiodon tergisus | reverse complement strand
ACACACACACACACACACACACACACACACACTCACAACCACACACTCACACACACATATTCGCCCACTCGGACACGATCACACACACACATGCACACTCACACAGACACACACACACACACACAATCTCGCTCAAGTGGTCCAGTTGTGTTTTTATCCCCATTTGGTTCCCTTTGTCAGGAACATTATTTTCTACTTGATAAATTTCTTCCATCTTATTGTCTGTTCTGTTTTCTTTATAGTTATGTCCGGCCGGCATCTAAAAATATACACTGCAGCATTTGGGGGCCCTAAGAACAGTCGTAAGCTCTTGTGGTATGTACTGACACCTGGGGTTAATCCCTTAAAGAGAACCCTGCTGAGATGGTGAAAAACAGAGCCACTTGCACACCACCTGCCCTTTCCCCTCACCGTCACCGGTGGTAGTGATGAGCAAGAACGTTTTTTTGTCAAGAACGTTGTGCCCTATTCACTGTGCTCTAGGGTGACTGAAGAGAGCAAAAACAGAGCCAAGGGAAACTAGAACGTTAGCCCTGACATTTTGTGCTGGCAGTCTTAGTATAGTGTGCTTTTAAAAATACGGAAATTTTATTTACCTTCCTGCTTTAAGGTTGTGCTTTTTTAAGTTTTTGTTTTTGTTAGTGTTTTTTATTTTATTTTTTGTAAGGTGGACTCGGGCAAGGCGTATTGAAGTGATTGAGCCGTTTAGGTTTTGCAATGAGATACAGAACACTTTAGGCATTCTTCAGTTCAATTAACAGGTATGTGGGAAACCAATTGAACACCTTTCTTAGCTTCAGCACTTTGAAATCTATTTGAATCTGCTTAAAACCATTTTTTAAAATGACATCCGCGTTTGTTTTTAATGAAGGCTTCTTTACCACATGTGGAACAGTAGAGTCATCATTGCTCTTAAAAAAAACAAATAAGCAAAAAACAACAACAACTAACAGAAAATAAATACTACTAAACGTAGTCTCATTCTCCTAAATAGTTAATACTTAACAGCTTTTTTGAAAGTGCACTATACAATGAGATGCAATGAATGCCAACAAAATATCATATTTTCTTCTTCCTGTTATACACCCCACAATGTTTGAGTAGTCGGATATCCATGTATAACTAGTCCTTCGTTGCATTAGCGTCAAAGAAGTGAGGGCGTGCATCCAACAGGGACTGGACAGTGTGAAACTCTTATCGCGCAGTACTTAACTTCTGTCGACGAACGGAAGCCTACTGATATTCAGTACAGAGATTCCGCTGTTTATATCTCGGAATAACTCCAGTTGTATAATGTAACTTTCTTTCTAATTAATAATAACATCGGGATGAATGTTTCTCTCAAAAACGGTGTGATTACCACGTGAGAAATGAAAACAGCCATGCAGTAGGTGAGGCTAAGAAGAGATCTTTCAGAGGTTTTCGTTTGATATTTCTATGACTGTTTTGTTCCTGGTTTGCCAGTGGAGTTGGCACAGCTTCACTCTTTACCATGTGCACAATCAACATCCCCCAACCCACTCCAGACCTGAGGACAAACGCGGATCTCCTTTTCCATAAGAGAAGAGAGAGATTGGGATCCAGTCTCCAAATGGCTTGTGCTTTTACTTCCAGAGAGCTTGCGCTGTGCAGAGGCAACCCTCCCCCCATCTAGATTTGTATCTTTACTTTTGCATCTCTTTAGACGCACCTCTTGTGGAACTGGGACTCTGACAGAGCTACCGAGGGAGGGTTCAGTTGCTCTGACAGGCAAGCCGGGGCTCAGGAGTTAGGGGCTACGGAGACAGGCGTAAGTTTGTGGCAGGTATTTCTCATGAGCGCTCCTGTCCCCATTCCCTGTAACCCGGCTGTCCGGCTCCCCACCCGTCTGCTGCGTTGCCCGTGTAAAACTGCCAAAATGACACTGCCTGTGACATCTGTGTCCCTGCTGCTTGTCTGCTCACACACCCCGCCCCTAGAGCTCATACTTATTCTTTACCATTCAAGTTGCTGTTTGTTCCTTTTTCTCCACCATTCCCGCAAGCGCTGAGTCGTGCAAATTATCACCAGGAAGCACACGCTTCTACAGGCAGAGGGTTAGTTTGTTCAACTTTTCTAGTACATTAATGTTAGTTGTTTCAGTCAGTCAGAGGTGGTGGTTAGAGATTCGACGGAGTTTATAAACTTGACTATAAAACCAATTGTTAATTGTGTTTGCATGATTTAAAAAAAAAATGTTCCATCTTTTATTCACCAGGTGGGACAGCTTGTGGAACTCGGGATAAGGCGGAGCTGGGATCTGTGTGCTGTGTTATTCGAGTTTCCAAGGTTCCTCCTCAACAAGTGTGTATTCCGCAGTGGAGCCATTTGTGGCCACGGTTACCTGAAAGCAATTATCAGGAACATCTGACCATAGGACCGAGACACTGTCAGTTACATCATTCAATACTCTTGTCTACCGATTCGGAGCAGAGAAACTGTAACTCCAATACATACAGGCCCTCGTGCATTAACGTAGCAACTGTTTGACTCTGCGGCCGAAGTGCAGGGACCAAAATCGGCGTGCTCCGACAGTAAACCCGCACACTCTTGATGAAGGGATGTGGCTGAGGTTTTTTGTTCACTCAGATACAAGGCCTTGCATAACGTACATTCTCTGCTCCAGTGCTACTCCGCTATTGCTGGGACACAGGGGGTGAAGCTTGCTGGTGCATGGCAGTTCAGGCAGCGAGTATAACATGCTCTATTTCAGGCATTGCATGCAGAGAAACACAGTTGCACACATACACACAGATAAAAGCATTATATTTAAAATAGTAGAAAAAGAAGTAAATAATTACTTTACAGAGTAAAGAATTTCAACAAAAAATTATATATGATAAAAAATTAAATATGAATAGTGATATATACATATGTATAGTGAGAATAACAACAAGCTAAAAAAACTAAAGAAAAAAATGACATAGAAGATGGAATAGCAGCCACTATAAATGTTTATAGTCATAGCAACATAGTTCTACTGAGGGGGATTTACGTGTATCTTCCATATTGCATTTAATTGTGTCAGTATACTTATCGCAAAGGCACCATTTTGGCGGTACTTTAATGTCTAATTACGTCTAGCAGACTCTTTGGACGACATAATCACAACCCAAAAAAGGTGCCAAATACATTTTACAGGGTGCAAATTAGGAATATAAAATAAGAATTCTTTGTAAAATGTCTTAAAATAGCTCACATCAGGTAAGCCTGTTAGAGCTTCTTGAAACTAGTAATAAAGACAAATTTGGGTATCACATCACCTCACAGAGTCTTGTATAGATTTAAACAATAAATAAGATTTATCAATGATATACACAGACATCCCATATATACGGCTGCTTAACAACACTTATTATTCATTGCATTAAGATGTAGCTTTAAACACTTATTGGCGGTTAGAAGAATAGGCTGTATAGGAATGGTGTAAAACATATTGTTTCACATAAGACCCCTGATGTAATTTTTACAGATTCTCGACTCCCCTTTAAGATTTCAATACGTGGATACTGACATGGATATAGCAATATGGAAATGGATATATAATATCCATACAGAACAAAAACTGCTGTTTCACATAAAATGCTCCTACATCATTATTTACAAGCATGCAAAAGAAGACAAAGCAGAGAGCAAGGATAAGCAAGCGTTGCTATATGGAAGTCTCTATATCTGAAAGGGGAAACTGTACCTTGCACTCGTCTACCAGGACTGAGTTGTGAGCAGCATAAACACACTGGTTGGTGTTGTTTTCATGGTGGTTCTTCAGGTCATCGTAGCAGGACTGCGTCTTGGTCATCTCAATGTCATCTGACTTCCCTTGCTGGGCGTCCAGGCTATCCAGCTCTGCCTTGGACAGGTGGTACACGATGCCCGCCCCAAACGAGTCGCCCACCACGTTGACAGAGGTTCGGAACCGATCCCTGCAATGGCGGAGAGACACCCTATTCATGGAACCCTTCAGAAATTAAACTAACAAACTATAGTAATAAAGGAATTTAATGAAAATAGAAACAAAAGACTGCCAAAACAATGCTCTTTTCTGAGGCACTTATACACCTTATACACTATTAAGTATCTCTCAGGCTTTGAAGCCTCCCTGTAACTTGGGTCAGGAATGAACACATAGGCAGTTCTGGACCCCCTTCCTGCACAGAGGGATCACACACATGGGCTGGAGCACCTCAGCATGTGTCTGTGGACAAGTAGAGTTGAGTGTACTTACAGGAGCCAGTCCACAGCCACCAGCAGACTGATATCCTGAGTGGGCAATCCGACTGCAGTGAGGATCAGAAGCATGGTCACCAATCCGGCACTGGGAATACTGGCTGCCCCTACGCTCGCCAAGGTAGCTGTCAGGCTGGAGGCATATAGCAGAGATATCATCAGTTTTGTGAAAAAAGTTTAAGCAATATAGATTTATATGTATATAATTCATTTGGGAGTAGTATACTGTCAACTTCTGTGTGGTCCCTGACTGCACTCGTGATCAATGCTTTCTCCAGCTACATACTCACAGGAACCTGTCCAGTCAAGAAGGAACCAATGTAACCTATACGTACGTATAACAGACTCTAGACTGGGAATAAAACCTGGGTCCCTTAAACTGCAGGGCCACGTTGGGAACAAGTACCTTGCCATTAGGAAACTAATCAAACAGTTGTCTACTTGGAGGTGCCATTACTGCCGCAAACTCATGCTCAAGAAGCTCTGTTACACTTCATTGATAAATATATTCAAGCTGGAGCTGTGACTGACCTGGAAGGGGTTATGATTGAGGTTTATGTTAGAGAAGTAGAAAGATAAAAGTTGTTGAATGACAGACTCACCTCACTGTGACAATCTGACCGGCATCCAGGTGGATACCGTTCATTTGGGCAATGAAGATGGCTGCAACAGCCTCGTACAGTGCAGTGCCATCCATGTTGATGGTGGCGCCAACCGGAAGCACAAAACGTGTCACTCTCTTGTCAATACCCAGGTTTTCCTCCAGGCATCGGAAAGTGACGGGCAGTGTGCCGGCACTGGGGAGAATCAAGGAGATGAAAGGGTGAGTGTCATAGAAGAGGAGACAGACGCTGGAGCATCTTGTTGCATTGAAAATGCTTTGACTCCAACCACAGAGTGCCCCAAATATAGCAGGTTGATAAGACTAACACAAATCCTTAATATTTAGCATTTGTGAAATGTGACAGTGAGTCTGCACCAAACCAGAGGCAATGTCCTACAACATTAACTGCTATGAAAGGAGAAGGATGTAGGAATGGAGACTGTCAAAGGAGAGTATTACACAATACCTGGAGGCTGTTCCCAGGGCTGTGATCCACGCCTGGAAGATTCCCATGAAGAAGGTGAAGGGGTTCTTCCTGACAATGGCGAAGTAGATAAGAGGCAGGAAGATGGCTCCATGAATGATGAGGCCCACGACAACTGTCACCATGTACATCCCCAGCTGCCGGGCCACCACTTCCAGATCCTTGATGGAGATGATCTTCCCACAGATGAGACATGCAATACCGAATGGTGAGTACCTGTAGAATAGTAAAGAGAGAGGGCAAAGCTTGTCTTTACCATGGAATATCTAGGCTGAGCAGAGTGCCACACATATCTGATATTAGAAAATGTCTGTAAAATCTTCAACTTTTCAACTAATTCTGTAATAAACAGGGTCAGCTTATAGGTCAGAGAGCTTTAGAGGGCTTTCAGGGAATCCAACAGAGAAAAGACTGTCCAAGAACCATTAGTCAGACATTAAGCACAGTGAGGGCGGGGGCACAGGAACTCGAAAAAGAATCACTGACCACATGATCATGATGACCAGCCTCATGACGATCTCGTTAAGAATGTTGAAGAAGTCCAGCATCAGTTTAGCCTTCTCACCCATCTTCCCCATGCAGATACCAAAGGCAATGAAGAAGCCAATGAGCCCTGAAATCCACAAATAAAAATGAAAACAACAAACATGAAAGATACCACAACCTCAAGAAATATCAGGTTTCTCCGGAGCATAACAGTGTCTTGCACAAGTAGTCACCCCCCTTGTACATGTCCACATTTTTTTATGTTACAATTTGCAATTCAGTTGGATTTTATTGGGATTTTTACTATTTGTTTTACAAAAATATACCTAACACTTTAAAGGTAAAAATATTTGTAATGTGATACAAAAGTCCCAAAAGTTACAAAAACAGATAAGACATTTGTTGGTAACATAAGTGTTCACCCCCCTGAGTCAATAACCACCTTTGCACATCTCTATCAGCTTTGCACATCTGGATCCTGTAATTTTTTACCGTTCAAAATTGCTCAAGCTCTGTCAGGTTGGATGGGGACCCTGGTGAATTTTTAAGTCTTTCCACAGATTCTCATTCAGATTGACGCCATTCTGGGTCATTCGAAGACATCCAGGTTCTTGGCTTTAAACCAATCCAGTGTGGCTTTGGACGTCTCTTTAGGGTAATCAACAAATGTCCAAGGGGGGTGAATACTTCTGCAAGGTACTGTATATATAATTATGCTGGGTTCTTTCCGTTAGACATAAAACTCCACCTTACCTAACACGTTCATTCCACTCTTGAACTGCAGGGATTTTTTGATGATGAAGACAGGCTCTGGTGGTGGCTTGGTGCCATTGAGCAGGAACTCATCCATGGTTGTGTTCACTTCATCGATGTAGTCAGGAATCTGCTCCACTTTTTTTGTGACAGTCTGGATCTGATTTTAAAGACCACAGACAGCTGTTTTCATGTTTCACAATTGTTTATTAGAGGTTTTGTTTTTGTAAATCCAAAGTCACCAAAACTAGTTGCACTGGATCTCACTAAAGGTGAAAAGTCATACCTGCTGAAAGCACGCCTGAACCAGATTCTCAGGGAAGAGGTTCCTGATGAGGTCAAAGAAGGCGTCCAAGCTGGAGACCTCGTCGTTCTTGTTGCCCTCCCCGAGTCGTGCCTTCAGCTTGGGGTTGCCCGGGTGAATGAGCAGCACCAGGATCACACCCAGAACGGCAGCGATGATGGTGGTTGACATGTAGTAAACCATGGCTCTGGTGCCCAGCCGGCCACTGGACTTGGCATCTAATCCTGCCAGTCCTGGGGTAAGACAAGCAGCATGCATGTGTTGAGCGTTAAAACAGTAATGCCCCAGACCATGCAGGAGGCAAACATGCTTCTAGGGGAAATCTCTTCTTGCTCCATGGTCTGAGTTTCTCCATAGGAAAATGAAGAAGAGGACAACAACTGGTTGACTGGAATTCACAGTGGACAATCAGTGGTGACAGTTCATGAATTCAACCACCGGACAGGGACTGATGAGCACATACCTGTGATTAAACTGGAGATGATGAGAGGCAGGATAAGCATCTTCAGCATCCTCATAAGGATGTCTCCAGGGAAGGCGATGACCATGATGATGTCAGGGTGGATGGGCGATATGAAGCGTAAAAGCATGCCAGACACGGACCCCAGAATCACACCTGAAATTGGGGGAAAACATTGAGTCACTACTGTAATGGGAAAAAAGACTGTGTTAGAGGGCAGGAGAGTAGGCAGAGGGATCTCTCAAAATAAGATTTTGTCTTACATACAAGTTTACATAAATAATAAATAATTCAGAAATTGTACACTAGAATTGTGAAATGAACAATTTATTAAAAATAGCAGTACTACTGAAGCAATTTACTGATGGGGGACAAAAATATTAAAATGTGAATAAGAAAACTTAGTTTGAAAAACCATATCATCAGCTCATTAGAGCAGCGTTGATGAACTGTCAGTTACCAGCTTTAAAGTTGGTGCAGAAAACCAACTAAGGCAGTAAAAGTAAGTTTTCCCAGCATGGTTCAGGCACATTCAGTGAGCACAGACAGGCATCTGCAGTCCCTTGGGGGGCTTTACTTCCTGGCAGGTTGTTCAGCAGCTTCCAATTAACAACAGAGAAAAAAAGGCCCATCACATCCCATTGAAGCCGTGGTGTTCGGACATCAGCCCCTCGGAAGAGGAGAGGTTTTTAGTATTCTCTTCCCTGTCCCAGGACGCAGCTTACCTCCTACTCCCACCGACCCCTCCCTGCTTGCCTGGTTCCTGTTTGAAGACCCCAGTGGCCATCTGCCTCAGAGTACTGTTTGGCAGACAATGTCACAACCTGCTGGTCCAGACAAAATGCACAGTCGCCCTGGAAGCCCCACTTCCTCCATTAGAGTGCTGCCAAAGATTATATACCTCTGAGGCTGTTTAATATTCCCTTTGTAATTAAATCCCTTTCAACGCCTCGGCATCTGCAGAGCCTCCCGCTCCTCGCACTAACTTGCCCTGCCTGCCACCTCCTGAACTGTGTGCCCATGCGCACTGGGGCATACGAACATCACGTATGTTATGTAACGCCCCCTAAAAAACAGATCAGGTGCCGTTGCTGTGGTCTTCTTAAAGCTCGGTTGTCCTGCAAATGGTGCATACACACACAAATATGGCTTGGCCCATATGTGCTTGGCCATGGGCAAAAATGTACAGCTGATGTGCAAACGAATGAACACAGCCAGAATACTTTCACACAGCACCACGTAAAGCAACCTCAGGCATGAAGAACAGATTGTTGCCTCCTCTTTTATTAGCATCATCCGATTAAAGAGGAAATTAGAACCCCTGCCGTTCACTTCCAAGGCCAACTAATGATCTTAAAAAGCACCTGAATTCACATGCACAACACAGCGCCAAAAATAGGCTCGTTCCGTGGCAACACCTTAGTGATCAGAAGGTGTTTACTGCTCATGTGCGATCTGTCCTGATTTCTAACCCTTCTTACTGCTTCCAATGCGGCCCTGTTGGAAGTGAGTTGTGATCAAATATGTTCTACACAGAGAGATAGTTCCCACTGGGAGTTCCGATACAGTGCCACCATTTATGTGGTAAATGACTCAGTTTATACAAGTCTATTATTTCCTGGCATATTTTTTAAGTAGCAAAACCATCGATTCTTGTACTAGGGGTTGTATGATTAAGTCTACAGAAGTAAGAAGTGTCTTTGACCATGCAGCGGGCACTAAGCTGGTCTCTTCACGTCTTGCACCCACAGTTCCACCCAGGGTAGTTAAAAAGAACATAGCTGACAAGATAAGCCACAATCCAGATGTAACATTCTGGCACCAGGCAATTACGGGAAAAGATCTAGTGAACGTATTGAGTTATGCCCCTTTGACATTCCTGTAGTCTGCTGTTGCTCACAGTGTCCTTCTCTTTGACCACAGACATGATGTGGAGAAATGAAGGAACGTGTGCACGGTGGTGGTTGGATAGATGTAGGGGAACTGCCCTCCCGGGGTGTCTAATGGCCAAAGGCACTAAGAGGAAGAGCGGTCGATACTCACCCAGGACGGTGAGCGTCAGCAGCATGTTCTTGCAAAGCTTATCGCAGATGCCCCAGCACATGGGTGCAGGGGGAGCGTCGACGGGCTCCAGGTGGCTCTCGTGCATCCTCACCTCCACCTGCTTAGGCATTGTTTCGGCACTGGGAGAGGGAGAGAGGAGGATAGAAGATTGCTTCGTGATCCAAGTGAGGCACCAGGTTCTTAGTGACACCCTTCAGGGTTCACACTTGGCTTCACATAATGCACACTTAATATCATGGCTTCACATGACGCACAATTAACACCAAGGCTTCACATAATGTGCACTTAACATAATGGTTCCTTGTGTCTGGGTGTCACTGTTAAGATCATCAGTATCATGACAGATAAGAAATCTAATAATACATTCGGTGTGGCAAAACAAACCTTACACATTACAAAAAGGCTTGACGGCAGGAAACACTCCACAAATACACTTAACAATAGCTACTTCTTATCGCAGATGTTGACCAGGGTTGTAAAGACAGATTGTAAAGTCAGCAGATTGAAAAATTATTCAGGAGTGACTTTGAGACACTGATTAAAAACAGAAGTCTGAGGCAGAATGACATGGGACTACAATCTGTTTCAGTGGAGCAGATGTTGCATCAGGATTAGCACGCCGCTGAAACCTGTCATGGAAAACTATATGGCATTTTTCAAATATATTTATCACACACACACACACACACACACACACACACACTGCACATTTTTAAATATAGAGAGAGATTTGGCAATGAATAAAAAAATCATAATTCCTATTTCTTGCACCTGAGGTGCGAAAGTTGCCACTAAACCTGCTATGAACTGACTAATCAGCATGCTGGATCCTCCCACATAACACCTACTAGGATAACATTAACACTGGCGCTTGTTTCATTTAAACTGTAATTAAATTTAAAAGTTATTAGCATATTCATGTTTTACCTTCATTCAATGACCACAAATATTGATATTGGATTTAAAATAATAATAATAATAATAATAAAAAAAGTATTTATGAACGCTTCTCATTGACAGTATAGCAGCTTTATTTGAATATACGACTGCAGGGGTTTGATATATTTATATGCAGACAATATGGGACACAGCTGTTTTGGAGATGTTATTGAGCTTCTTTCACAGTGGTGCATGACAGCCAGTTAATTATTTTTAAACGTGCGTTCCACCGTTAAAGATTCCTTTAACTCTGATCGGTTGTGTAATTTCCTGGAAATCAATGGGAATTTTACAGAAAATTCATCCAAACACGTGCTATTATTAGTGCTCGTTGTGTTGTCTTTTATTCTGGCGTGTGGGTTTCTTTCATAAATTTAAATATTATTATCTTTAGTTAAATGGTTGTGCTATTCATTCAACAGATAACAAGAAACAGAACCAGCAAACTAACCCCAAAACAATTCTGTTTGTGTTGAAATGTTTGTGTTGGAACGTATGTTACTCAGCAAACAAACAAAAAAAACGCAACGAGTTAATGAGTGACTATATCCGAAAAGATTTCAACAGACATTACTATCCTCCGGAGCAAAACAAAAAACAAAACAAACACAATTCACCCAAATAGAAGACCACAACTTGCCCTGTGGAGGAACAGACAGCCAGTGAGAGCTTAGCTGGGAGCCCAGGGGGGTTGGAGGCCAACCCTGAGGGAGAGGAATTAAACAGCCCCTCACTCCAGCTCATGGAAATAGCAGGATGCACATCGCATGATTTAATGGACAACACCCAAAAGCAAGATCATCCAAAGCAAATGTCTTAGTTCAACAACTCGCCATGGACCTTTGACTGAATGAACTGCTTTTTCCGACAGACCCAATGGTTCACACTTTACTAGCTCATTGCTTCTGCCGCCATCTCATGCCCCTCAGAACGTTCTTAGAGGAACCGAAAGAACATTTTCTCGGAAAATGCCTTTTATTAACCATCCGATTCTAATTTGTTAAGACCTCATGATTGTGCAAAAAAGCCATCAATAAGGCAAACAGGGACATAAAGTATTGAGTTTCGGTTAAGATAGGTCACACTTCATCTCGACAGTGCCTCAGAAGGACAAGGACCTCTCTTGGAATACTGTGTCTAATTCTGCTCACAATATCATTAGGAAAGATAGTAAAGGGTTGAAAAGGGTACATAGAGAAGAGAAGGAACAAGGTTCGATCCTGGTCTAAAATATATCAGATATGAAAGGAACCTAAATTAACCTCAGTAAAAGGGAGTTTTTGACTTTCATATAGTTTTTGACGAGAATGAACCAAAAACAATTTAGTGGTTATTTCAAATTAAATCATGTGAATAGAATGAGAGGAAAGTTCAATTTCAAACTGGCGTTAGAAAACACAGAGAGTACTGAATCTGTAAGATTCCTTGTCAACATTTGTTGTGAAAGCAATAACATTGGGTTCCTTAAAGACTAAACTTTAAGCAGTGACGGAAGAATTTAAAAGCATATGAAAAGCTAGTCGGGCTAAATGGCGGATTCTCTTTATTAAACTTTCTCATTCGCTTAAAATTCATTGATTTGCTGATTGACCTTTGACCCACAGGGTGTGCAACTCACGAACTTGCTGAAAGTGTCATGTGACTTTGGCCGAGACCTGACCAGGCTTTGCTGTGGTACAGCTTAACAAGAGCTCAGCCTCGCAAACGCTTGATTCGTGAGACGGAGTTCCACAGGGTTTGGCTAACACAGGATCAAAGTCATTGAACTGTGTGTTTGTTGTGACGTAAATGACCTCTTTTTTTTTGGAGAACCACCTGTCTACTTGGAGGCACACAGCGAGGGGCTGGGACTTCACAAAAACAGCCTCATCCATATTATTTACTGACTGTATCTAAACACTTAATTACCATATTATTACGATATTGCAATGACCGAATATGAGCCGTTCATCAATAACGGTCAACAAGGCTGTCATCCATCTTAGTTCCAGTTTAAATGCAGCAAAAGGGGATAAGGCAGGTGTGACATCCAATAGATGTCCATGTCACAAATGCTCACTTTAATATTCATATTTCATATTTAAAAAACATTTTGTACTTAATATATGCTGCGTTCAGAAATAAAATTATATATATATATGTATTGTCTGAATATATTGTCTGAATATTTGAGTGAAATACAATGCAGACCTTATTCCTGATGTTTAGGCACTTACAAATGAAGCAATAAGTGGAATATTTAACTTTGATTATTATACCATATTTGGTGGTCAACAGATGTCCCTTACTGGGCTTTATCAAGGTTTATTTTATTTTATTAACACACTGTCGGAAATTATGTAGTCTGCCTTGATGTCTCTCTATGAGCCCTGACGCAAAATTACAAAACAGTATTTCAAAGACAAAAACAGAACTTTAGAGGTACACTATGATCAGAGATCAGTTAGATTTGCCATGTGCTGTAGATGTCATAACTAACTTACTAACATGACTTCTGCAGAAGTATTCAGGCATTATTATTCCCAATGTAGGCTATACAGACCAACATAGCCTCAGCTCCAAAACCTATGGTGGCCACAGTTAAACGAAGAGAAGCGGGATTTTGCTAAATATGTCTTCTGATGTCTGAATGTAGGTCTAAAGCTGATACATTTAGCACTTTATGCCATGAGCAGGGAGGGGTAAACAAAGAGAAAATGGTTAGCATCTAGTTAGCTTTTTTCTCTCCATGCACTATTGATATAACCAATGGCTAGTATATAGCATATGTAGTTTTATCCGGGCACACTTTTTGATAGTCAGAACGGGTGCTAAGAGCTGAAGAGATGGAAGATACAGGAGAACTCCTGCACCCTTGCCATGCCCAGTGCAGTGGTTAAAATCAGCTGGTGACACAGTAGTGATGGCATTGCACAACTAATAAATAGGGAGAAATCTGGGTCCCACAATGTATTATCGAAGTATAGGGCCAAAACTGGTATATTTAGCCATATTTACTTTTTAATTCCTTTAAGAGATGTCATGCTAATCATACCAAATCATATGAAAGGAATTTGATGCGGTGCTCTGTTATCAGCGAGAATAAGTTGTTAGTGAGCAGTTAATTGAATTCCGGTTAATTCCATTATGCATCCAATCGGATCTCCGTCATCCGTTCGTCAACATGTGACATACAGATAAGCTGACAGAGGGCGGCGTAACTTGAAGTTAAATGGTGCCGTGACACCGGAATAGGATCTGCTTTCTGTTCTGGAGTGACTTTTCCCAGACGCACTAAAGGTCAAACAACAATGGAGAGAGGACGGGCAAAGTCAACTATCATCACTTTATACGGACCCTAATACCATGAGAAAATGACTCTAGGCCCCATTTATCTTTGTAAGCTTAACAAACGTTTGCAAAATGCATACTAATTCATGACATAATTCCAGAAGAGAAAATGAACTGTTGACCTTTAACTTGCCTGAATAAATCAACTTAATTTTATTAGGTATGAGAATGCATTTGCATGCAAAATAATAGTTTGATATTTGTAAACTGATGAATAATTGCATACTTTGTGGGAGAGCAATGATTGCATATTTTTAGACAAAGCAATTCATTCAGATGGCAATCTCCAAGTTGTTTCAGCTCGCAGTCACTGGAATCAGTAGGCAAATAATCACGTGCTTGAAGACGCATCCTGGTTCTCAAAATCAAAGTGAACATCTCTGTATACAGACTATTTTCAAGGCCTGAAGTGGCACCAAAAGAACACTTTTCAGTAGTTTTTAATAGACCGAACAATACAGACAGCCTGTAACAGATACAGAACGGCGACAATGTATGAGCTACAGAGCGAGCCAGGCAGCCCTCAACATGCGCAGAGAACGGAGCGATCCCACATGTATCTTCTTACCTCTCCATGCTGCCGTAGTTCTCAATGGAATATTACAGTGACAAGGTTTACTCTTTAGCCATGAGCTGCAGAAATGGGTGCTGGAGTAAAAGTATTAGAAGATCACGGTTTATCCATGGGGAGTCTCAATAAGGATCCTTGAAAGATGGGATCCCCGCGCACATTTACCAACTCTAGGCACCCGACAACCCGGCACTGTAGCAGACAAGCAGCGCAGCCTTTGCATCCAGACGGAAATAGTTCACCTCTGCCCAGGTAAGACACGCAGTCACGTCCGCATTCGTTCACCTAAGCAGCCTAGTTTAAGCCAAAGTGCCAAGGAAGTGAACCCTCCGCAAGTCTTACACTCAGCTCTCAGAGAGGGAGGAGTCGACCCGGCCAGCTTAAGTGTAGACAGTGAGCGAAAGTCCTTGGTGCGCTACCCCTCCCCTCCCTTTATTTTCTTCTCTTTCACTAATCCCACTAAAAACCGTGTTCTGAAATGCCTTTAGCTGGTATGTGAGGAACAGCCCTGTGTGACACTGGCTTGATGGCCATTAACTGTATTGTAAGCTGGTCCATAGTGACGGGTATATGACATTTTCACTCACATGAATCGGTACGCATGCAACTGATGCTGCCATGTGTATTTAACCAATTTTTATCCATTCCCTAATGATCAATCATTTTTATTTTATTTTTTGAAGAAAGACCACATTAACAGGTAACTCATAATGTCTTACCATGTCTGATAGTGCTCAAGGTGTGCTAACATTACTGGAAACCAAAGAGAGACAGGAGGGTGTAGACAGATTGCAGGGAAACCTGTTTTATGAAACGATTCTGTGTATGCAAGTGTTTGTGTGTTAATTAGTCTCACATCTACTGAATGCATGATTGAGAATAGTTTAACCATAACGTGTTTATAAACCCTAAAAGGGTTATGTTGGATTTACCAAGCACTCCACTTGGGCATAAAGTCGATTGATGGAGAGTATTTCAAAACAAAGGTATGGTCACAAAGTGTATAACATTCAGTACATTGGCTACCCAAACACTGATCCTGCATGTAAACTAATTATCTGTTAATTCTCTGATTGGGGGGATGAGCTGGTTATGTAACAGTATTTGGGTTCAGAAAACACTTAGAATAGCTTTTCATTTGTCCTTTGAATTACATGCAAAAACTTGAATGGTCAATGTCTGTGAATTGCTGAATGAGACATTGCTAACATAATATTTTAACACTATGAAAAGCAAATTATTGAGTTTGGTGGTTAATGGTATCCTGTCCATAGTTGGTTGTGTATAAAAGTGCATACTTGTCAATTATGTTCCTAGTCTTCTTGTTACCTGCTTTTTGCCTTCTGCTATGATACTAAGCTTTACAATAATGTGGTTGTGTACACAGAACGACTTATTAACGCCATGCCTTGTTCAGAAATAAGTGGGAAACATCAGATGCAAGGAAGTGGTATTGTACTGTCAATGGTTGTGTTATGAGTCTGTTATCTTAAAACCCCTTAAAATGCACTTTGTCGGGGGCCCCAAGGGGCTAGCAGACATTTACTGGGTGTTATGGGGTTCGCAGGATGGGGGGCTGTCACTTCATCTGGCCAAAAGGGGCCTGTGAAAGGAAAGACAAGGCTGCCATCCCCGCTCTTGGCTAGGGCCATGTGAAGCACTCCGCTTCTCGCCTGTGCACTGTGAGGGCCCTTTGTCCCGCACGCAAACAGCCGCACTGGCCCCCATCTACCCCGGCCAAGCGCTGCGTCCAAACTGGCAGGGGCAGAAGGGGGGACAGGGGCATCCATGTCCAGAATGGCAGTCCATTCACGCTGGTGATGTCATGTTTCTGCCCACCGTGGGAGTGTGAAGTGCCCCCCCCCCCAATAGCCCTTTCCGGGATGAA
Source organism: Hiodon tergisus (assembly GCA_025775045.1). NCBI lineage: Eukaryota > Metazoa > Chordata > Actinopteri > Hiodontiformes > Hiodontidae > Hiodon > Hiodon tergisus. The sequence goes on along the minus strand of JAOVYW010052884.1, from coordinate 734 downwards.
TAAATCTTTCAAAAGCGGCAGGGCATTGTGAGCCGTAATCGACGGCGATTATCCCAATTTTATGCTGCTTTCCAGAGCACGGACGTTCCCTGAGTAAAGGCTTTGAGAGGGTCGCAGTGCCGAGTAGGCCTAGGCAGGTTGTCGTAGCAACGTGAGGGCTTTAGACGGGAGGCAGGGAACGAAAGGATGTCCCCTAGCATAAAGCACTGGTAAAGGATCTGGTGGACAGCTTGGATCCCCACATAAACTAGCAATCAGCATGAAACATGCAGGAGCAATGGACTTATTAAGGGCTCTGGAATTTCCGTTTCTGCCTCCCTAAACAAGGAAATCATACATTTTGCCAACGCCTTCATTCTGGAAATTCCAATATGTCTGAGTGGAGAGAAATACCTGAATACCGTTATACCCAAAACAGTTATATAAACAAAAGAAAAAATGGATCAAAGTATAAAACATGCTATTTTATCGCAACACCTGAAGTGTTTTTCTTCATAGTATCATATGATACAAAGACATATTTCATCAAAATAAAAAAAAGGATAAACTTCATTCACATTCTAAGCTTTTCAAGTGTCACTCTTCAGTTCACTGAGTGCACAAAGGGGTCTCAATGAGTGCACAGAAGAGCCTAACTGAGTGCACAAAGGGGTCTCAATGAGTGCACAGAAGAGCCTAACTGAGTGCACAAAGGGGTCTCAATGAGTGCACAGAAGAGCCTAACTGAGTGCACA